>JAOEHT020318605.1:0-10090 GCA_025448195.2 Parazoanthus atlanticus | reverse complement strand
GTCCCAGGAAAGCAAAAAAGCCCACTCTGAATAGGGTTAAACTGCTGTCATCGCTCCTGTCAGCATTAGTCTGAATATAAAGGTGGTGAATAACTGTTCCGTTAAGTGGTCTTACACTGCTGTCATCGCCCCTGTCGGCAGTAGATGGTCTCTCAAAGTAACCACTGTACATCAGGACATCTTCCTCATCTTCAGCAAGTTCGTAGGTTTGGTCGTAATGTGCCATTGCATCCAAGATCTCCTCATCCATCGTGAACAGAATAGTCTGATGAGCAAATTCGAGGAAGAATTTAAGGGATAGGCCGAAGGAGGCTACAGTATACCGTTTGTTACACACCAAGGTTAAGTGATATAATAACGATTCCCTACCGAATCTGAAAATTTACCAGGTTTCAAACGTTTCTCGTTCCTCGTTTCTTAACTTTCTGGAAATGTAACCACAAACAAAAAAAATAGGCACCCGAGGTGTGCATGAGTGGGCTACATAAAATGAGACTTAATTTAGCTGAAAGGTCTTTTCAAATAATGGAATCAATTCCAAGTTCTAAAAATCTGAAAATATCTTTACGATGAAACAATGAAAACATTGCCTGAATGCTATGCCTGGTTACTTGTTAAAAATAGTAAGAAAATATCGTAAATTAAAACTCTTTCAGCTCAACGCCCACCAAGAACAACGCGAACGAAAATCAGAACGTAGACCAAGCGCGTGACTTCACGAAGTCTCCGAAAAGGATGCTGGAACCTTCGACCATTGACGAGGGAATACGAACGTATCGGAAGCTCTTTCGAGGAACGCCTGGAACATTGACTTTAACTTACACACTCGACAGCATATAGTGGGACTACCACAGGTAGCCCACTCAAAAAACTGAAACCTCAAAAAGCAAATTGCAAAATTAAAAAAAATAGTAATATAAATAACAACAATAATAATACTTAAAATATCAAAAATAAATCAGACTGTAACCAGACCGTAACATACCTAAGACAACAAAGTAAAGAAACGTAACCATTAGATTACATTACGGAAAGGTAGCCACGAACAATAATTTGGAGAAATGTGAACATACAAATAAATGACTGAAATTGTAACATAATCAAAAATTGTGCGAATGAAGCCATGAAGGGAAAATATGATAAGGGTGCCAAAATTTGCACTGAAAACGTGTTTCTAAACCGACTTTTTCACTCCTTTTCTTGTTAGAAATAACACATTTACAGTTCCTACAGACTGTGTACTCACATCTCCAAAAGGATCGCCTGCTCCAAGATCTCCACACGCCCTGTGTACGAACACAATTCACGTATCACTATTACTTCATGGAATAACCTTCAGTTCACATGGATAGTTACTCCTAGACTTCATTAATTAAATACATAAACTTCATTATCATGTGACTAAGTACTTTGATGCGTTATGATTGCTCTCTCGCCTGTTTAATATTTTCGCTTAAAAACATGCAGACATAATACAATTTGCGACCTTGAGTAAATTGAGCATCACCTTTGCTTTTACCGTTCGAGTTGGGTTTGCTAATACAACATGGAGCACAATGTCCGCTGTTAAACTGTTCCTGTGTACCGTCTATCAGTTTTGGACTGTAACATCACTTTTTCTGACTTACAACCCTCGCACGACACTTTCGGGTCAATAATAACATCAAAAAACGAACGGGCATTATTCTCTCGTTTAATAGGGATACGAAAAGGCATATTCTTAGCTGGTCCTGTAAACACTAACTATTGGAAGATATTCAGCCTGGCTACCTTGCAATTTCTCCCTTGAATATGAGAGATCCGTCCAACGTGATTTCCACATCTCTGACACCACGAAATGAGTGGATACGGGACTTGTTGTAATTCTGAAGAGAACGCAGAACAGGTCACAAAAAAGAAACAATCCACTTAAGTGTAATGGTAAACTCGGTAACGAAGACTTTTAAATGTAATCTCAGCCACAATGTCAGTCATAAGAACTAGTAACATAAAGGTTCCACCTTGCCGAGGTGTAGGCGTAGAAGTGGTGGTTGCAATGTTCGTAAACAGTGAACAGATATTACAAACTGAAGACTGAAACAGAAAGTATACAAACCCAGATTCTGATCATGGCAATCCGCACACAACTAGGAAACGTGATTTTGATAAAATGGTTGCTTTTGGGAGTAAATGGAGCCAGCCACAAGTGCATGTCATCTCTGCAAAAGAAGAAAATGAAAGAAACTCGAGCGTTTAAAGACGCACACCACACTGCACATTCCTCTACTGAGATCACTTACGTTCTCTGCACCTTTATAGTTAAAGGTATTAAAGGAAAAAAACCCTACATGTTTCTAAATCTGAAGTTGAAACAAGAAAAATAAAATGAAAAAAATTGGAGTTCAAAAAACGTCAATGCTAAAGAATAATGTAATATAATACAATACAATACAATACAACGCAATACAATACAATGCAATGCAATCCAATCCAATACAGTACAATACAATACAATACAATACAATTGAATATGATATGATATGATATGATATGATATGATATGATATGATATAACATAATATAATATAACATGTTATAGACTGGAGAGGTTAACTAGTGAGGGATTCTATACAGTCTTACCTCGTCCTATAAACTCCATCAACTACGTTTGTAATCACTCTGGGGTCATTTCCATATTCCGGCAAGATATTGATGTCTAGCGGATCTGCTGTGATCTGTGGTAGAAAAAGGTGCACGTAAAAGCGTTAGATCATCAAGGTATGCCCTGAAAATTGACTTGTTTGTGACTGTTTTACAAATAGTCAAGATGTTCGTGTGCCCAGGGCCAAAAAATCTGTTCACTTGCAATTGAGGAGTAATTTAATTAAAAAGTTCGAGTTTGCTCATGAGCCAAAATACCTCTGCCAGACCAAAACATTTGCCGTCAGCAATTGAGTGATGAGATTGTCACTGTGACAAAATTAATTTAGTTTAATCAACTTTCAATTTCACATTATCATATCATATACAAAAATTATAAACAGCTGTGGAAAATTTGAAAATGGAATACAAGATTCCATGGTTAGCATGTAAACTGCCGATGGATCTAAAATAGAGAAAATTGAATTATCTGGACACCAAATCTCTGCGTTTCACAATGAAAAGATGTACACTGACAATCAACACTGATACTATAGTTTATATTTTAAGTTCTGTACTAGGATCAGGTCAGTAGGTATAAAGAAGATTACAGGTTTCGCATAACTATGCCAGCAGAGGAAAATAACAATGTTCTGGTTCACTTGCCCCCGCAAGTAGGAGGGATTGTGTGCTCGGATGTAAACTCCTTTCCCCCCCGCTGCTACTTTTCTGTCTTCCAATTTCCTCCACCATTTTACTATAAGTAACTACACATTTTCATTTATCTCTCAGTCATCACAGCCATTCTGAACCTTAGACCTGCTGTTTCACTTCCGATTACATACCTCAGAAATTTCCGCTGGCCGCCCGGAGTCTGTAAACACCTCGATCCCATTTAAGCCCACGTAATGCCTGTCCCCCCAAGTGTCTCTTATGTTCAATATCAGCTCCTTCCCTTTTGGTAGCTGAGGAATTTCAAACTCCTGAGCCCTAAAATATAAGTATAGAAGAACGAACTTAGCAGGCTTAAACTGAACACAAACAACAACAAAACGAGGCTGTGGTCTACCACCTCATCTGGTTAATTTCATCTTGTTCCAAAATAGTAATAGAAATGGAATTTAATTCTGGGTTTTGAAGCCAACGAAATTTACCTAATCAATTTGGAATAATAAGGAGTGTTACTAAACTTCCATGTCTTTCCATTCCTGCCATTTACACGGTTTACTTATCCTGGGCGGCAGAAGAAGAATACTTCGCTCACAACACTAGAGGTCTACAAAGTGACTCGCGATCTGTCTTTAGCCTCTCACTTTGCCCACCAGTGATGTGCAAGGTCTTCCTCTAGCACCCAGCTGGACAAGGTATACTATACTTTGCTTTTAAAAGTTTACATCATATGAGCTTAAGAGATCATTGGAAATTTGAGAAATAAGTTAAACGTAACAGGATCTTACTGGTACTCTTCAGTGCAAGGATGTTTGATATCTTCAGAGGCAATGCTCTCGTCCCGTGAATACTTGACTTGCTTTGGCAGTTCACTTGACAAAAACTCGTCTAGAGCATCACCTGCAAGACATAATAGGATATACCAAGTATCAAGTATCGTTCCAGCTCTTTAGAATTTTTTTTTTATGTTGCAAAATTCGTCAAAAAGAAAATTAGACACAAATTTATATGCACTTCCTATGTTGAAATAGAAATAAATTTTGTGTAGGTTTTTCTAACAATGTTCCCAAGAGTGGTGGTTGTGTGCGGGTATAAAACATTTACATGAAAAACTTTCTTATAAAATGTGGTGTCGAAGCTAGTATAAGGGGATAGCACTACGTACCTTGTGTCCTACAACCTGCCGCTAACTGAACGTTTAACTGTCACCTCTAAGATGCACTTCAAATATGATCTTAGATTTCGACCAAACCATACTTCAGAAACTTCATCAGCCAGTTCTCAACTTACTGTTCAGTTTCGTTTGAACTTACATGTGATTAGTGGAATGTAATTTACGGGCTTTCCCCTGCGCGTTAACTATTTTCACCATGCTGATATAGTATCAATTTATTTGTACAATACTTATTTTCTTCACTCAACAATGTAACATGTACTTTCTTACATAGCTATTCGGTGTGCCCACTGACCTTTGCTCGCAAGATCCAAGTTTTGCGTAATCCGTCCTCGGTGAGATTTCTCAAACAGAGAGAGCACATTCAACGACTCCTCCAGACTCTGTTCTTGTTGTCTGTAGTAAATCAAACACAAAATTAAGAGCTCCTGTCACCGTACTCTTCCCTGGACATCGTGTTGCTGTTAGGACCATCAGTGAACACTAAATCGAGGAACATAGTCCCCACACAAAACCAAATAGGTAATTTAACGGTTCCAACCAAGTCATGTTGACAATCATTGAGAATTTTATAGGGTTATATAGCTTACCGATTTTCCCCGAACAACATAACTGACTGTACCAAAAAAACTGGTAGCTGTACATTTACCACAATACCCTGCAAACCTAACACAGCCAGTAGGCATAGAGAAAGCCATATTCTTTAGAGATATTCATCCCTGTACAGTAACAACGTTGTGTATACTTGGTTTGAAGTTTATAACTTTGCTATGAGCATTTTAGGATTTTCGTGAGCTACGATTTATGGGTAAATGTACAAGTCGCCATTTTTCAGTACGGTCAACTACGCACAATAGGTGTATTTAATCTTGCACTTTCTTTTAGTTGTTTTTGACACTAACAAAATCATTGCAAAGTAAGGTTATTTCCTAGGAGAATACGAAACTTTGCATCTACCCCTGTTGTCTTGATTATGGTTAGAACGTTCTTACACCCAGCACACTACGTACCTTCTCCATTTGGCTCTTTCACTCTGTCTGGATTTGCTGCCAGGCTCTCCACTTGACAGTGGAACACGGTCTGAATCTTTGATTTCATGCGTCTTCCTATTAGCATGTCCTGAACCAGTTCGGGGTTTCGAATTATCCTTCATGATACAAACAACGGAAGAGTTACTCTATCAGCTAACGCAGTGTTGCAGGTATACTCAACACAATCAGACTAACGAGGGCCCGGAAATTAAAAACAAATTATTGATCCTGATTTAGTTTGTTAATATAATATGCTTAAAGATTTGTAACTCACACTGACAAGAACGTCAACTGTGGTTGTTGTAGCTGTATATTTATATATATGAAAGGGGCACACTTGAAGGAAAATAAAATGAAAAAATTCTCAGTATGCAATAGGCGGATTTTAATATCGCGTTGTTAATATCTACACGTTGATCATTAGCATAACCCAACTCCAAGATTCACACAAAAACTTTCCAAAAATGTCAAAAAGCATTCCACAGTTAGAGGGGCTCTTTCATGGTGAATCATTGAAGTTTCTCTTTTTCAGAAGTTTGGCTTTTATGTTATTTGTCCAAAAATTCTAAACAAAAACATCTTAATTCATCAAAGAGACCTTTGATGAATCACGTCTGTCCAGGTTTGATACATTTAAACCAATCTAATACTTTATGTTCCAGAATTGATAACACGATCCATAACAGAACAAGTAAGTAAACCCAACTTAATCGTTGCCTAAGACAGACCAACCACACCATGCATTTGCCTGGCGAAAACCTTAGAGTGGTATCTGAACAATGGCTGTTTATCGATATTTTAGCTTATGATTTTAAAAGTTTTCTTGAAAATGAACTTAAAACACGCGCAAAGCCGTGAACTGGCCTTTTAATACTTAACAAAGATTATAGCCCCATATGTCGAAATACTCTTGGGAATAATGTTATCTGTTTTTGAAAACGTCGAAAATTTCAGAAAATGTAAAGTTTGCGGGAAAAGTTGCCTCCAGCACTCATTTCTCCAAGATTATCCGACATATCAAGCTCAATTTTTCAGAGAGTAGTTATTGTGCCATGTTTTACCGAATTATAGATTCATTTTTTTTTAAGCTTGGACTTGAATCTATGCTGTGTTATGCGAATGATTCAAAATGTAAACAGTCACGTAATGAATCAGGTCTTCGCCTACTATGAGGCCATAGAAGTGTTACTAAAAACGAATAATTAGATATTGGTTATAAGTGAAACTATAACAGGAAAAACCAGTAACAGTCTGTCTATATCTCTGACTGTGCCGTATAACTACAACTAATGCGCTAATACTTACGAAATGACGAAACTCTTAAACTAATTATACTTTAAACTATATTTAAGTTAAACTACAGCAGTTCTCGTCTTTCAATCAGTGAAGAAAATGTTTGAAGCTGATGAAGATGTACCTTTTGATTTGAAGAACTTTCCATGGGATTTGCAAATTGTTCTTCCCTGTGCAAATTGGAGTACAACATATTAATCAACGTAATCATTGTGCACACAAAGAAACACAAGCAATATATACAAACAATATTTGTTTATGACCAAGCCGAGTGCAAAATATATTTCCATTACAGAGTTCGCTTTTATTGTTATCAAGCAAGAACAGAGAGAAAACGGAGAAAAACAGTTAAAAAGAAAGATACATTATGATACATTTTCCCCTTTATTCCTTTACCATGTGTGGCAACGAAAGGGTGTCTGCTGTGGCCCAAAGTGCACTTCCACAAACTGCTCCAGTAGACAACAGCTACGACCCACGAGCTGGGTCAGCCAAAGTACTGCACAACGTGTGAATCTTGTTTCGAAATTGTCACGTATAACCAAACTAAGCAAAATTGTGTCCCGTGTTTTAGACTTCATTATCTTCTATATTGTGCACAACATGATACAACTTTTCGGACACTTCAATTACATTATTTGTAAGACCAAAAGAAGTTGGTAAACACGGGTACAAGCTTCGTATGCATACTTAAATCTAAATTCCAATTTTAGAAAATCCAGGACATAAAATTCTGAAATTTCTTAATAACTGGTGGAACATGAAGTTGTTTGACATAAAACGACAATATGTTTTACTTCGCTCACACACAGATTCGACTTTTCATGACAAATGTTGATTTTTTCAGCTTTTCCAGGCCTGGATTTTTAAAAGTTGAAATTCCATGACTTTCCACGCTTTCCATGACCCACACGAACCATGAAGCATTTGTCTACAAAGTGCTAACCTTGAAGCCGAGTCGCGCCTCCTCTCCCGTTTTTCTCCATGTTCCTGCTCTGACTCTTGTCTGTTGGGAGTGTTGGATCGCCTGCCACTGCTCGGCCGGGAGCGACTCTTTCTTGGTGAGAAGATATCCTGAGCCACATCAGGAAAACTTTCGCTTCTTTTTCTGTCGCTAGCTATTGCAAAAGACCAAACATAATTAAAACAGCTTCGAGCTGCATTTTCTATTCAACTGGCTTGAACTTGCTGGTTAACAAAATGAAACAAACTTGAAATTAAAAAATCCTACCTTGGATCTCTTCACCGTCCAGCCAGATAGGCTTAGATTTTGGCCTTGAAGATCTGTTACACAGATTTAGACAGATGGTTAAAAATACAACTCAAAACCGTCAAAAGGAGAGATATTAATTACTAACTTTAATATTACAATAATTATAATATTGTACGTTTTGCACTTCCTAACTTTTGAACATTTTCAAAGTAGCTCTATTATTATTATTATTATTATTAGAAACACTTACAAAATGTACTAGACGATTTCATATTTATTATAAAACGTTTATACTATTTGTAAATAGGGCTACTGAACACTAGGAAATAGTCCATCATAAGTAATTTACTCATTATTTGTTTATTTATCATTGTTATTAATATTATTTTTATTATTTACTTTTTAAATAGCTTTTGGATATCTTAGCCTCCAGTGCAGCCGCTTACTTCCTTAGGAAGCCCGCGGCGAAGGAAATAAGGCGTCTGCATTGGAGGCTACGGATATATCTGCAGTGACGACAGTAGACATACAGCTTACTTACCTTCCCTTTTTGCTCTTCTTGTCAGAATCCAGCCAAGGAGGCCTGGTCGGGAGGGCGGCAGAGTTCCCTCTGAAGGATACAATGGATACAAATGACGCTAAGGTCTCTTACGCTACAGAATCAATTTTTTAAATCCTGAACATCACGGGCTAAATTGTCCCATATATGTCTAGAAGTGTCGGCATGGCCAGGGGACGTATCTCCAGAATTGTTTAAAAGAAAGCCCGTTTGTTAACCCTCGAATAGACAACCTCTAAATCCCTTAAATCATAACATTTGGCATGCAAGCAGCTTTGGCCTAGCTAATTACTTTCTATGACAATAATCAAGTTTTAATTAACCACTGTTGCTATGGCAACAGTCATTACAGAACATGTCCACCATCTTGAATTTTTCGAAAATTGTACTTTTAGAAAATTGCAGCAAGTATTTTTGAAATTAACAGAAAACGTGTATCTGCAGCCTCAAAGAGGAAAATATTGAAGAACAGAATGGAAAACAAGAAGGTAGACAGAATTTTGTCAAAAAAAATCCGTTGTTGCTTCAAACTTTATTTTTGCATATACAATTTTAGAATAATTATAAGTGATGACGCCCTCCAATTTACGTCAAAATGTTTTTTAATTGTACTACAGGTACTGGAAATTTAATTTTAATTGCTTTAAAGCTTCAGGTTTTAGGTCAGAAATACCTTTGGGGGTCAAAATCATGACTGGTTTATCCACGAAGAGAAGTGAGCCTCTGGCTTACAAACCTGATTTCGCTTGAAACCAATTGCTGCGGTGCAGCACTTTCCGTGGATGAGAGGTTTGGGGTCGAGTTTGATCTGTTCATGTTACAAACATGATTGGCATAAAAAAAAGAATTTAAGAAAACGTTTAAAAGATCACAAATATCAAAAATGTGTTATTGCAAATTAATTGTTACATAATAATAAAGTATGTGTGACTGGTTAAACTTGCAATTAAAGATAGTAAATAACAATTACTACAATTTGTAATTCAGACCAGAAGCTCATAAGCTTCAAACATGATAGGGGTGACTTAATTTAGAGGACAAAGTCAACATCTGTAGGAAGGCTTTAGGTCTTTCAAACGGGTTGAAATCAACTGACCTCATGGTTGACAGAGGTGCCGCAAGTTGGCTTCCCTGAGCTTCTGACTTTAACAACGATTCCAGCACCTCATCTTTCAATCTACAACAAAAGAATGGACAGTTTTCTTTAGATAGACCTGAAATAAGAATTGATTACTATAGCAGTTTATTGATCAAATTACAGAGCTGTGGTTACTCCAGTAGGTATCGAATGTACCAGTACTGAGTGGAACGGTCAAGTTTGTTGGAGCCTAATAGGGTGTAATCTGTTTCATTTCAAGCGGATAGCGCTAGATCAGAAGGGCCAAAAGGAGGTCGAGCCCAAACTCGTGCTCATTCTTCATGGTTCAAATTTTTACGGCCATCGTTAAACATTCTGAAGGCTGGGGTCAGGGTTATTTTCTTTTGTTATTTTTTGAGAAAAGGGACTGGGACATATATACAATAAAAATTGA
>JAOEHT020318511.1:0-10090 GCA_025448195.2 Parazoanthus atlanticus | reverse complement strand
ATTTTATTTTAATCGAACTTAATGGAATATTTAATTGTAAATTTCTAAATCTCCTATGTAAATAGCCTTAATAAAATTGTAAATTTACTTAGAATATCCTTTTCGGGAAAGTAAATAAAGTTATTGTATTGTATTGTATTGTATTGTATTGTATTGTATTGTATTGTATTGTATTGTATTGTAACGCACTTCTTTAGATCTGGTCAAGAACTGCTGCTAATCACTGCGTTACTAAAACTACAAGGCAGTTAGATTTGATTCATGTTGGTTCTGCAGCTTATCGTCATGGTGCGTGACCAAGGTCTGGTTCCATATATGGATTTTGGCACGGTTGACGTCAGTGTGCTTGACATGAACGATAACAAGCCAACATTCCTTCGTGTAAGTAACCGCTGGAACTACAGATTGCTTTCATTACTAGTTCTACTATCAATCTTAATGCTTCAAAACACGCTGTTACACTAGTTCTTCATGATCTAAACTGATTCCATGTGCTTTTATATATTAACAGGGAAGTTAAGTGGGTTCGTCTCCTCTCATATTTTTGGTAATTAGGAAGACTGGAGGGGAGATTTTAAAAAGCAAGACTGAAAGTTGTTAGAACGTAAGAAATAACTGGTCCAAAGCGAGCAGGCAGCGCTCTTTGGATGACGGTTCGCCATTAAATATTAACAGTAAAACTTAATTTTAAACCATAAAACAAACAAAATCTTTCAAAATCGCTAACTTTTAAAACAATTATTTTTCACCGCATTTATCTAAAAAAATCAAAACATTAGCGAACCTTTATCAACTACGGTACTGTTTCCCTGTGATTTAAAATGACGATTCTTCAAAGTTTATCCGAGATATCGTAGTTATGTTGGAATTCCGATAAAAGGGTAAAAAGCTCCTTGACATGAAAGTTATATACAACTAAATGTAGCTCTTCTCTTATTGCAGTCATTCGGCCCCTTTACTGTTGCCGAGAATCAACCCAATGGTACCAGGGTTGGAGATGTGACAGCTGAAGACAAAGATATTGACAAGAATGCTGACATTACGTATTCAATAACTGGTTTGTATTTGTGAGATTTACCTTATAATCTTGGTTTGATATACTCTCTTCTTTTTGCCGTACGAAAGGATATTTTGGGGGCTGAGGCCGGAGCTTCTTAATTGTTTTGCTGGTTTTAGTTTGCAGATCATCTTAAGTGTTCAAAACTGTATTTGGAGCTGTTTCACTTTTGCTATTTCATAAAGAACGTATAATTCAATAATAAATTTACAGTATCGTAATGCCGGTCCTTTCTGTTTCCAAACATATGAATAACAACAAAGTATTTTTTTAGTTTAAAAATACCTGTCTTATCTTCTAAAAGTATGTTATCTACAAATTGTGGTTTTCCTTCTTTTTAACTTCTTCAGATGAAATATAAAAATGAGCAATCCTCATCATTAAGCTTTAGCCTGAAGTGTTTGTAGCACATTTCTAAAATTTAGCCATTTTCAGCCTTAAAGTTCTTACAAAAACGCTTTTATAAGAAAGACTGTATGACATATACGAACACTCGTTATTAGTTGCTTAATGTTTTTATATTTTTTATACATTGCTTCGGTTTGTTTTTCAGCTGGCAATCCTGACAAATCACTTTCAATCGATCCAAAGACGGGAGTTATATATACCACACAGCCTTTGGTAAGACCACAGTTCCTGCCTTGTAAGAAATTATTTTTAATTAAACTTGAAGAGTCTTGTAGGACTGGGGAGAAGATGAGAGTTACTCGCGAGGAGCGACGGAAATGAGAAAAATGCAGCAGGAGTTTTTACTTCGGTCCCGTTGTACCTCGCGCACTTAGAATTATGCTCACAAATTTTCTACAGCTTCATTCCCGTTCCTCAAGTCCCTATAATTATTTGCGGAGGAGAGATTGTCTGTCCTTGATGCTAACAACAGTTTGTTAAGTAGTACACACACTGCAGCTGCAGTCAGAACGCTAGTTCCCAAGGTCTTAATTGCCATCACTGTACATAGCACCAGTTTAGCCTGCCATTTACATGATTAACATCACACCATGATAGATTTTGCTGTTGTAATGATCTTTGGAAATGATCACAAATTAGTGTCTTCAAACGGTCTTCGAGTTCCAAAATTCAAAACTGCCTCTACACAGAGTTTATTCTTCTTTAGTTGGTTTATTTATAATGTAACGCCCTGCCCATGAGGTTAAAGGGCATCAAATTCAAAAGCTTAAGAGCCCTAAAAGCAGTTCTTCTTGGAACTAATAAACATAAATTTTACATAACTTTTACGTAATTTTAGTATTTTAAAAAAGAAATTGTGCATAATTTGTGACCAACTTTTATGAACTTGAAAATGTTTCTTTTCTTAATCTTCTTTCAAAATACATGGTTTAAATCGGCCTCAAATGCCCAAGCGGGATGGTGCAATAAATATGTATGTAGACATGTCACAATTCACAAATAATTGAAAATGCGGTAATTTCTCCTCACTCAGGATCGAGAAAAATTTGCAAAGTATGACCTGGTTATTTCGGCCGCAAACCTCGCCGCCAGTCCCCAACTGCCCACTAGTGCTAAAGTGACGGTGAATGTCCTGGACACGAACGATTTTGTGCCGGTCTTCATCAAGGGAAGCTACAATCGGTCAATATCGGAGTTATCGCCCCCAGGGACATCAGTCGTCAAAGTATCCGCCACGGACAAAGACGAGGTGAGAAAATAATCGAATCATCGTCATCAGAAGTAGCATGAAGTTGGTTTATAATCCTTTTGCTCGTTTCTCTTGTATAGGCCTAACTACAAAATGCTAAAACATTTCCTCGAAAGTTGCTAAAAAAGTCCAAGAGGTTACCAAAAAGTTGCTGATTTTTCGCAAAAGTTGCCATAATGTTGTTCATATTTTAAAAAAAGTTGCCGAAAAGTTACTCTCTCAATTTCATTAAAACTGAAAGTTAGTCTAAGAATTCCCAAAATTGCTCAGTCTTTGGAACTCTATTTTTATTTTGTTTGAGTTTTTTTTGTTTCTCTTTTCTTTGAAGTTAAAAAAGATCAATATTTCTGAATTTTTAAAAAACGTTATGTGTCTACCAAATTTCGCATAACAAGGGATTTGTTTTTTACATTTCTTGTGTCCCAGGCAATAAAATAAGGAATAAAAAGCACTTACTGGCAACCGTCACTGACATTGTTGTTACATATAACTCACATTTTTGCAGCTATAGTCTGCTTGGAGGCTGAGCTATTAAAAGCTGCTTAAAAACACAACCTGTTGCTCTCTTAACAGAAAGTTACTCGAAAACCAAAAGTTGCCAAAAACGTGAAAAGTTGCCAAGCATCTTGTAGCTAGGCTATCTCGTATACCGTAAACTTCCGAATATAAGCCCCCCAAATATAAGCCTCCCCCCGAATATAAGTCCCCAAATCTAAAACGCAAAATTTATTCCGATTATAAGCCCCATCCCCCCCGAATTTAAGCCCATGCCATGGGCTTATATCCGGAGGGAGCCTAGTAATTATCTTGAAATAAACGTAAACCAATGTGACTTTGCAGCTGTTGTTTTATTCAAATACGATTAACTAGATTATTTCCAGTATTTCAGAGTCTTTGAAGACAAATATAATGACCATTTAACGTGTTAACGTATGTCTACTGTCATTATAAAGTTAAAGATTTTGAGACGAGAAATTCCATTCGGTCACATGCTCAAACAATTGTGAAACGCAAAATTCCTTCCGAATATAGGCCCTCCAATATATAAGCCCACTCCGAATGTAAGCCCATTAAAAAGTGCTTTAAAAGCTATAAGCCCGTGGGTTTATATTCGGAAGTTTACGGTATCGTAAACACAAAATCGGTTAATAGATGTCTAGTCCTCGAAACTCAAAACTGCCTGCAAACCTTTTTCTTCGCGGTCAATCTTTATTATCTAAAACGTTCTGAACAGCGGGCATGTCATCACCAGAAGTACCAGTCAGTACCAGGAATCTAACAAATACAGTATATGTTATCTGACGACCGTATTCACTTATTTTAAATTTGCTTATAGTGCCTAATCACCATTAGCTTTGTCGTTGTTATTGTTGCTGTTGTTGTTGTCAAAAAATAGTCTCCGTTAGACTCAAATAGTTTTTTGTTCCGACAGATTTTCATACCCGACCTTTAGTTTTAGTTTATAAAAACGTAACAACTCTAAAGGACAATACCAAGCTCAAAAGGAATAATGGGAGTCCTTTAGTTTACGCTGCGTACCTCCTATTGACCTGTACGTACGTGAAGCAAACGAAGCCTGCAACGCACAAACCTACGTAATTCTGATAACTCAGGCAATACTAGCTTTTAATCTAGCAAAAGTAAAGTTCCCATCATGCTTTGATGTTTGGGTATTCAGCTCACCACTGGGCATGTAACCGTTTTTGAAATAGTTGTATACAATACCAATGTGTTCTATAAAGCATACAAGTGGCAGGGAACTGACAAACATTTTTAGAGCCAAAATGGCGACTTCAACCCGCAAGACCTTCTGGTTGACCTAGAGTCTTTAAATTAAGTCTGGTTTGTTTTTGTCCAATTTAGGGCACAAATGGCCGAGTACTGTACAGAATACGTTACGACCTAAGTAGCGCAGACTCAGATGTGTTTGCGGTCCATGCGGAGACAGGTCTGATCACTCTTCAAGTGCGCATCAATGAGCACGAATATCGCCGGTTCACGCTGATGGTGGAGGGGAAAGATATCGGCTCACCGGCTGCGCTCGCCTCCCTTGTTCCCGTGTATGTCAACATTGTGGATATCAACGACAATCAACCAGTGTTCCAGAACGCACTGTACAGGTAAAATGAAATCGACTCTACTGGTGTAGCAATTTGGTAAATAATTGAGAACTTTTTAAAGCACCAAACTGATATTATTTCATAAAGTGGAAGTATTGAATGAAGAGATGAATATATATTACTAGGCACAGAACTTGTTTTCCAAATGATGGTGATGTTGTTGATGTTAATGATGATAATGGTGATGATAACGGTGATGATGATGATCATGATGGTGATGATGATGATGATGATGATAGTGATGGTGATGATGATAATTGTGGTGATGATGATGATGATGGTGATAATAACGGATATGATGATGGTGATGATAATGGTGATGGTGATTATAATGAAGAGGATGATGGTGATGGTGATGATGATGATGATGGCGGTGGTGGTGATTATTATTATTATTATTATTATTATCATTATTATTTTTATTAAACAGCGCAGTCACTTCGGAAGCAACGCCTTCTGGTACATCATTGGCGCGAGTAGAGGCTTCAGACAAGGATCACGGGGAAAATGCCGACATCACTTACAAATTTATCAGTGGAAACGAAAAAGGTATTGGAACTTCCAAGTTCTAATCAACAATTTAGATTGACTAGAAAACTGAAGTAACCACAAGTTCTAAGAGTATTTTCGTCAAATAGTTCATGTGTTGTTGTCAATTTATACGATTTATTATATACGCAATATAAAAGTACGTGTGCCAACTTTGAAAAAATTGACGATAGTAATGTATTTTTTGCACTACTAGAAAACTTGAGTGTTGGACAAAACATTTCACACAGTTTGAGCTTTTTTCGAATTGCAGCAATACAGGGTTCGTGCAGACTTTGGACCGTCTGAAAACTGAAAGATCCTTTGGACTTGTCAAAAAAAAAACAGTTTCGACTTGTTGAGTTGTGAATTTTAGGCTCAGGTGATACAATTAAAAAACTCTATGAGGCAAATTACTGATGAGTGCGGAAAAATCACAAATTAGACTGGAATATACCCGGAAAAAGTTTGGAATTTTGTTTGTTAAGTTATGCACAAATGCAATTTTATAATGATAATAACAGCTCTTAGAACGCATTATGCGAACCTCAGTGCGTTTACAATAATGTTTCACAGGTAAAATAAATGAATCATTCAATTAATTAATTAACTGTAAGGATATACCAAAAATTGCTCTAAACATATATAAAATTACTCCATCCTAAAATTTAAGAGATGTGTTTTAATGGAACTGTGTCTTTTCAATAATGAGATTTGAATAACGAAACTGTGAATTGTGTCCGCATCTCTGATGTTGGCTGGCAAAGCGTTGCACAATTTGATTGATCTGTTTTGCTTCATTATTTTGCAGGTTATTTTAGTATGAACAAAACTTCCGGAGAGGTGTACGTTAATAAACCGCTGGACAGAGAGACCCAGCCGGCTTTCTCAATGATAGTCGGAGCCTTTAATTACGAAACAAAAGCCTACAACAGTCAAACAACCATTGATGGTAAAATAGTGTTTCTGTATCTAGCAGTCGTTACCACTGTGAGGTTCCCAAGGGCACCTCTCTTGTATCAGTTATATTGGTATGGTTTGCAAGCCGCTTCGGTCTGAAATCGGGTATAGTTTTAGCGTTTTGGTCTGAAATTGGGTGTCGTTTTGGATGAAACTGGGGAATGTACCGTAGCATATGAAAGACATTTTGCTGGTCTGAAATAGGTATAAATTTTAGCATCATTTCTGAAATTAGATAGAAATTAGCATAGTTTGATCTGAAAACGAGTATTAGGGTTTCACGTAGCTATAGCACGCCGCACGCCGCACGCCCCCACCAAAATAGTTAAAGAATATCTCCTGGGTTTGGTTGTTTCGTCTGAGTAAATTTGTACGATCCTATGTTTTTCTTTCTTACCCTACTTGTGTATCGACACTGTTACATATATCTAGTTTTGCTGAAGTTGTGATTTGATAGATAAAATTCATTTTGATTAAAAAAGTATTTAGAAATGTGGAAGAGTATTTCTTGTGACGATAATTTGGTGGATTTGATGAAGTCAGTTCAAACCAAGGAAGGCATCGATCAATAAACGAATGCCGTACATTTGGCCCGACACAAAAGAAGAGAATAGAATTGTAAATATTAAAACTTTAAACTGTTGAAACTTACTGTCTGGTTAAAAACTAGTTAGAAACAATGTTCCTAATTGTTTGGGCACCTTCTGCGATCTTCGTCAGAGAAAATCTGAAGACAATAGACGCATAACATAGGATAAAAATCAATTTTTAAAATAAGAATGTCGTTCTTCGCCATCTCTGAGGGAGGCAATAAGTAAAAATTGAATTACAGTACCCTGTTATTATCCAGAAATGAGTGCAACTGAAGACGTTAAAAATAGTATTTTGTTCCCATTTGGTACACCACTCTCAAGAATGGCTGTGTAATTCATGTCATGGTTCAATGTTTCGGCGTGCTGCACATGTGCTGTTTGAGTCGTTATTTCCCCTTGTTCCTAGCTTGTGTTTCACAATTGTTTTAGACTTTATTTGCATATCATTTTGTGTAATGTCAGAATGTTTTCGGTAGTAATTATATCTTGTTCTCTGTGTTTACCTTCAAGCCAATGGATATTTCTATGACACAACAACAGTTCAAGTCAACCTGACAGATGTCAATGACAACCCACCACAGTTTGTCCGGCCAGTGTTTACAGGAGGTACCTACGTAATACGTTTAGTATGATAAGTGTTTACGGAACGTACGTATAACACGTTAAATATTTAAGAAATGGTCCATGTTCTTATCATGTGTCTATCGAGTTATGGATGCACGCGGGAAGCTGGAAGAGCACGAAAGAAGCATTTGAGTGGCACGAGGCGAAGCCGAAGTTCGAATGCTCTTCCAAAATCCAAAGTGCATCCATAACTCAATAGAGACGCAGCTAAAGCATGGACCATTTCTTTTAGAACATTGCCACTTTATCCAGTAAGCAAAAGAAACGTTCTATGAGAACTGCTTTTCATTGATCGGATTGTTTACGTAGCTCCTTTCTTTAGTAAAGTTCGGTAGCTCCTCTTCCATTTCTTGATCGTCACCTTCAACTACTTCGTTTTCCATTTAGAAACCTTTTAAAATCGCTTTCTTGGTTCCATCTATCTTCCCACATTTACTTGCGTATGTTGCGATATAGACGCACGGACGTTATAGATACACGCTCGCGCAACTCAAAAAGCGCGCTAAAAATTGCCAGCTATGTTGTAAAAAGGTTATCGTCTAGTCTACGTCATTAAATAGACGCGGCCAGCGGCGTTGAACCAGCACGATGGCCTTTAACTTTCTGTGGTGTTCTACTTCAGGTATTCCAGAAGGAGCGGAGTTGAACACCTACATACTCACAACTACGGTAGGTTTGTGGCTAATTTCTCAGCAAGCATCTTTAAAAAGACCCTCATGTCCTTACTTATATGTTTAAGGTGGTTCGAAACAGCTTACCACTAAACTTTGTGAAAGGGTAACTCTTTTGTACAGAAAGATTACTGTTACTTGTTGATAGCTGGTGTTACAATAACCGTTCAACTTCGGTCAACCTTAGCATTCTCACTGACATTTTGGCTTCCTTGGTAACTTGGCATAGCCTCAAATACACCCTAGTTTTAAGATTCGACTGTATTTTACACAAAATTTAGTCGGTGAACCTCCTTTTCTATTTCTTGAATTCAAACAAAAATGCTTTGGTTTTAGATATGAAAATATAATAAGGTTACTCAAATCGTACTACCTTTGGTAATTCGTGCAGTATTCTAGTAGCATTGTATTAAAATGTAGAAGCAGATTGCCAGAAATGTCGGAAAAACGCGAACCAAGCTCACAAACTAGCAAGTAAGCAAAGAAATGGTTAAACAAACAAATCTTTCTTGTTTTTTTTTTTCGTTGACTGTAAAAACTCATCTAGTCGAAAAAAAAATTACAACGGGTTGCTTATTTTAGTTGTAAAAGCGACATTTTGAAAATTTGCCAGCGTATCGTTCAACTTTTGGCTCATACCTGTGCAGTTTGTTATTCCAACAAGTCAACTTACTATGCACCTACTGATCAGTAGAATACTCTGTTTTAGACCAGAGACCCAGACCTCGGCAACTACAGTGCTGTGCAATACCGAATAATATCCGGAAACGAAGGTGGTTTCTTTAGAATAGAGGAAGACACGGGCAATATTGTGTCAGCAAGTCTGTTCAAGGGGAAGAAGGGTCAGCAGTATACCATAAAAGTAACTGCGTCAGACAACCATGGCAGAACACCCTCTCTAGAGGCAGCTGAGCCAGCGACAGTTAGAGTAAGCAAAATTTCATTACCGGCATATGCCTTTTGTGCATGTTTTTGTTCTCCCACTTTGATTCTTCTACCTTTCCAGGTTACGTTTACGGATTTTTTTTGGTAAAAAATGTTAAAAGAGGAGGAAGGGTTAAAAACTGAATAAAATACATCAACCTCCTCCTTCTTAATACCAGTCATCGACTGGTTTTCTGTGAACACTCTCTCAACTCAGTATACTCCCCAATGTTCGTTATCAAATACTATGTCATTTTTTCTACAAATATCGTAATGTAATTCTTCAGTTTTCTAGATGTCTATTTCTATATTTTGCCTTTGCTACATGCACAAATCTAGCAATCTTGTTTTGTGTAAAGATAGAACCGATATGCAGGACTGACAGTTTCAACCCAGATACAAATGTTATGAAACATTTTTTAAAATTAGATTGGAGAGAAAATAATAAATAAAAATGATTATTAAAAAAGGAGGCAAGGAAAATTTAATAATCTCCCTGTATTTCGGAGAATGATTCACTTTCGTTTTGTTTTTCATTTCACCCTACGCATGCGTTTAACTTTGTATTCTTCAGTCTACAATCGTTCACCGTGATACACTTAACTTTTTTATTGAACTAAAATCAAAAGAAAAAATACCGTTTTACTGAATTTTCGAATATAACAGAAATACAAGTTTCGAGAGATAAAAATTACAAAATATATGAGAAATAGAACAAAATTTACGAAGTTAGATACCATTGTGTCAGCCATGAAAAATTTGCGTAATGTCCATAATTCAGTGTCCATTTTTATAAACTTGTAATTTAACTTTTTTTATCCCTTTTAAAATCATTAATGTAATTTGGTCTGAAAAGCCCAACCGGGAGGAACAATAAAGATGTATGTATGCATGCATGTATGTATGTATGTATGTATGTATGTATGTATGTATGTATGTATGTATGTATGTATGTA
>JAOEHT020318419.1:0-10091 GCA_025448195.2 Parazoanthus atlanticus | reverse complement strand
GATTTAAGACGCTGTTATATTTACAGTTATAGCTGGCAAATTTTGACGGCCGTATCGCAAAGGGTTGTTTTACAAATGTCAGTTGTCTTTGTGAGACACACCTTTAACGGTCAGACGCGAGCCAAAGTAGTGCACACGCTTCTCGAGCAAAACGTTTGATAATCACACCAACTTGCCCAATCCATGCTTAAACTGTGTATTGATAAATTAAAATTCAAACAAAATGCCAAAACAGAGGCGGAAACTGCATTTGATTTCGCCACTAGAATTGGTCATTTGAATTATAAATGAATGTCATATCAAGAGTTGCCAACATCATGCATTGCGGTCGTAGTGCAGCCACCACCGAGCCGTACGCCTGGCACCCAGGCTACAGCGTGGGGGTCTCGACCATTGATCAGTGGTGAATGAAAAGTTTTAAGACGCGTGCTTGAAGAATATAACTTTCGGAGAACTGAAAAACACAACTCACCGATAGATCCGACCAGTCTTCTTTACAAAGTTCTGAAGCGAAGATATCTTCATTACTGCGAATAAATCCTATGGACAAGCAGATCAAGCCAGAAGTTTATGAATTACGGCGACGATTCACGATTCAGTTATTTTCTACGCATGGTTGAACTCATGCGTCCAAATTGAAGACGGGGTTTACAAATAGAAATTTACCCAGAATTCCGTAAACGTCCGTCGGGGAGACATGCTTAAGCAATTCTGTCAGCGCTTTTCAATAAGAGAGCTACTTTCTTGCGTGCTTTCAGGGTCGCATCTCATCAGCTAGTGACGTCACAACCATCCGGTTTACTGTACACGTCACACAATCTATGGTTCTTTACATGTGCTCGCTTGGGGGCAATCAAATATCGGTCGATTTTTTTTCGCGTCTATCTTTCAAGTTCTTATCCCTTTTGAACCATTTTCCAACAATTTTCATCATTTTTTTCTATAGAGTTGGGCTCTCTGTGTCTAGGTCAACCAAATCAAGAAATAATTACATCAGGTCAAACTGGTCTATACCAGTTATGAGAGTGTTGTAAATACAATCCTTACCCCTACTTTATATGAGTTAAGTATAGATACGTATTTAATAAATATTCATTGCACAGCATTTTCAAAAAAGATTTCGAACGGACCAAAGTATGAAAATAGCCTGGTTGTGGATTATTTGCGCAGCACCTAATTAATTGTTTATTGCAGAGCAGGTTACTCAGCAAAAGAGAGACGCTGTGAATTTAATCACAGTTTTTGCGCAGCATTTGCGGAAAATAGACGAGGCCCTATTTAGTGAATACGTGCTACTCAAATACCCGGCAAAAGCAAACCCAAGTACTCCAAACATCCCCCACCCCTTCCTGTGTAGTGACGGATTGGACGATTGGACCTGCAATTTGCAGGTTGAACCTGCGCTTCACACTCGTGGCCGTATATAGACTATATTGTTTTAACGAAACAAACAACATAGTTTTAATGTGTATATTAAAACTGAACTATTTCACTTTTCTGTTCTTTTCTGTTAAGTAATTTTATTACCTTAATTTATGGTTTAACACGGATTCGAGTTATATTTTGTCAACCTGTGGCTGGTTGTTGTGCCACCTGCATTTCCCAACGTGCGCGGTCGACCATCCGTGAATCTTCGTTTCTTAACTGAGCACACCAGTACATATAATTCAGTTATACACGGTTGCAGTGACTACGAGCCGAACTCTTGAGCTGTGAAATATCTTCTCTCCAAGCTTCTCGAAGGAACAGAGTTTCTTACACGTAAGTTGGCTGTAGTACTGGACAGAAATTCTATTTTCTAGTTTGCAAATATAATATTTGCTGTAACGTTTTTGCACGGCTTATATATAAAATTATTCTTTTGGTGTCATATCCAAACTTTCCGCTCGCAGTTGGTTAACTAAGTAAATTGTTGAACCGGCGTTCGAACTCAAGTCCTTTGAATTATACGAGTCAGGAATAATGTACCTAGAGGGATCATCGCGCCGCCCATATTATTACTGAGCACAAATGACAACAAATGTAATTATTAACAGGGAATATTTCTCTCGGTTTGGAATCTGAAAACTTGTCATAGACCAAAATTATGTTTTTTTTAAAAAAAAATTGACCATGAAGACCTCATCCTTGAAAACCCAGATAAGAATTCGAGCGCAATAAAATCTAGGGCGAGGAAACGCCGAGCGAAGATGAGGCCGAAGGCCGATCCATGATGGTGAGCCCCTGGGGTTGAAGTCTCAAGGAACTGGTTCTGGAATCATTTAACTGGATCACTTGCCTGATTACTTTTGTGCCATCCGCCATCATTTGGTGTACTTACTACTACTAATTGTCTTTGTTTTTGAAACGGTAATAAGAGTCACTGAAAACTGACAGATAAGAAACACCCAGTAGCTATTCTGTAGCTGTGCAAAAACATATCTTTCCCGAACTATAAACTACGCAACGAGTCGCTATTGTATACTGTATATCACACTTCTGACATTCAACGAACTTGACATTCAAATCGCTTTTAAGTTAAGTAATTTTATTATTTTTTTGGTTTAGCTTTGTCAAATTGCAGCAGATTATCCTATACAACCTACTGCAACCGGCAGCTTGCGTTTTACAGCCGAAGCCGTGAAATTTTGTGTTTTCAACGAAACAAGCAACAAACTTTTAGTGTGCAAGTCACATGCGTACTAGTCCACTTGCTGTTGATTTTCAACAAACTTGAATTACAAATCGCTTTGTCATTCAGTAATTTTAGTACCTTAATTTACGGTTCAACTCTAATCTGAGTTTTGTCTTGTCAACCTGCAACAGGTTATCTGCATCATCCGTGAATTTTTGTTTCATAACTGAACAGTCCAGTATGTATAGTTCAGTTATACACGGTAATGTAGTGTCTACGAGCCAAATTCTTGAGCTGTTGAATATCTTTTCTCAAAACATCTCGAAGGAAGGGGATCTTTACACGTAGTTTGGCTGTAGTACTAAAAAAATCAATTTTTGGTTTGCAAATAGAATATTTGCCATGATGTTCAATACGGTTTATAATGGTATGAATCCGGGAAGATAAACAGCAATAACGTTCTCTCTACCAGCAAAAGAGTTTATCTAAAAAAGTATATTGCTCACTTTAAAAATGAGAAAGGGGAAAATTAGAAGATTAGATTTTTTGGTCAGTTAGCAATTTACAATTACAAGACGGCATAATTATGACTAAGATTATGCCCTCTATTAAAACTGATCACTCTGCAAGGGATCCTAACTTCAAAAGCGTTGAAAAATGTATACAACGCCCTTCAACTTGGAATTTTAACAGAAGCTTTCTAGATGATGCAAATTATGTTCAAATGATAAAAGATAAGTGCCTACTTTGGATAGAGGTGATAAAAGAGTCCTTTGGGATATCATACAAAATAGGACAGATAACAGTGAAACATGGTCGAGAAACGGCTAAACAAAGAAAACAAACTTAGAATAACAATGAGAAGGAGATTGAAGAATTAGCCAAATTGGTGTCAAATAATCCTAACATTGACAACATAACACAATTTAAAATATAGACACAGCTTTCTGGAAATAACTGATGAAATATTTCAATGACTTGATATAATAATAGAACCTGCAGGTAAACTATATATAATGTTTGGTAGCTCACAAAACCAGCACCAAACCATTGGAAAACAAAGAAAAGCAGAAGCAGAAATATACGACGAAATTTCAAAACATTTCAGTCGTGGATCCAACGAACGTCATTTAGTGAGTTAAACAGAGCATAAGGGAGAAAAGATTTAGACATCTATTCAAAAACAATGGACTTTTCTTAATATTATGAATTTATTGCGAATTTGAGACATAAATACCACTTTATATTGACTGCTAGTTGAGAGAAAATAAATTCCGTATTGGCCTGAGTCTCGAAGCGACGAAGGTCAAAACTAATAATACATTTTCTACCAAAGCCGCCAATATAAAGTAGTATTTTCGTCTTAAGATCAAAATAGCAAAGAGTTTTGAGTCGCGACTTTTCTTAGCCGTTCTAATAAATGTACAAAGACAAAGCGACAGCGATTGATTGATAAACTTCTGAATACTTTGCGCACGTTCCCATAGCAACTAGATTCATTTGGGTTGAGCGTTATGACTCGAAAGCTACATGTAGCTGCTGTACAATTTTAATTGTCTTTTTAAGTACTTCTTTTAGTTTTTTGAATCAAAACTTATGAAGTACAAGTTGTTTAGTCGACACTTAGTGACGTTAACCTAAAATTAACTTACGGCCACACTTAATTTGGAGCCAAGCTCTGTTGTGCAAGCCATACCACACCTTTTTGCTGTAAGTTTTTTTCTTTTTTTTTCTTTCAATAGTGTGGTAAAAGCTGTATAAATAAATAAATAAATAAATAAATAAATAAATAAATAAATAAATAAATAAATAGATAAATAAATAAATAAGTAAGTAAGTAAGTAAGTAAACAAACAAACAAACAAACAAATAAATAAATAAATAAATAAATAAAATGAGTGGTCCGTTCGGTGAAATTAGCAGAAATTTTTCACTGCAGCGAATTAGTTTACGTTTGCGACTCATCTCATGCCGCAAGAACTCGACAACTAAAGAGGTAGCTGCAATATGTTTCAGATTCATGAAAGCTGGGAGTGCTTCCCTAGACCTGTCATCGGAACAAAAGCTAAGTATTTATAGATGCTTTGCTTTCTTCTGGTGACATAAGGACCTTTCTAACAATTTAATTCAACTTCCTGTTCAAATTGTTTTGAATATTGCAGACTTCCAACTCGAAATAAAACTGGTTGGTTGTCTACATTTCAGGAGCAAACACCGAAAAGTTAGAAAATTATGAACCAAGAAACTTCAAAGTAATCTTCTGTCCATAGCAAGCTCGTTGCTTTGTTTGTAATATGAATGGAGGAGTTAGGTATGCAGAATTTGATGGAAATCAGAATCCGCGGGGTTTTTCAAAACTTTCAAAAGCTTATCATTGCTGCATGAAACTCCTGTAAATTTTTTTCCAGAAAGTCACACGGAAACTGTTTGAGTTGGACAAAATGTTTGAGAAACTTTTCCTGCTTGCTGTGTTTGTAATTAGGCAGTGTTTAATAAAAAATAAACTTTGATACGTCTTGTTAAAGTTTTGTTATGGTTGTAGTCTATTGTATTCTTGAGTTGTAAAATTGAAAAGAAGGTCGTTCCACGGTGAAAAGCATTCCAATTGCCTACCTATAAATCACTGAAAAATGAACCACTTACGATGAGTAATTTTAATTATTATTATATGGGTCAGTTATTTTCTGTTCCAAATGCCTCTTTTCCGGCATTTTGATTGGCTAAATATGAAGCGTATTATATTAATGAATCGCCATATTAAAGAAAAATGGCGGACCCAGTCTATGTACTTCATTTAGTTGCTTTAGATTATCTACAATTAATTTTTGCACTTAAACCTACATAATAATTACCGTATTAAAGGATTTTCTGTTTTGTATGGGGATCTATTTTAACTCATGAGTTGTATTTTACTTGACTAAAGGCTCGCAAAAAATACGACCTGACTCAAAGAAATAAATCCCCAAATAAAACAGAATATGGTTTAAAAAGTTAAATATATTTACGTCTCTCTCCCCAGGCAAAGTGTTAAATGAATCTCGATATTGCTGCAAAACAATATAAATATAAATGTACCTTATACTAATTTTTTCAAAATTTTTTTAATTTAAAATTTCACTAGTTTCTATGTCCATTATGAAACCTGACAGTACCTCGTAAACACTGGAAGACTAGTTTTGCAAAAAACCCTGTTTTTACTACGTTGGCGAGTAAGCTGATGATGGGTTTTGATCATGGTATGTTTTTCGCCGTAAGGTTTGGTGTAAATCTGACGTTTCGAGCGTTAGTCCTACCTCAGAGCAGACTGAGGAATTATGGGTAAATCAGTGTTTAAATAGTGGGGTAATTATTTATGCAGATCGAAAAGTCAAGTCGTGCCATTGGTTTGGAATTTGTAAAATTTAATTGGTCGAAAAATATTTGAAACTATGTTAATGAAAACTGTCCATTGATTCCGTGGGGAGCTGTGGTCCCGAGTTTGAAAATTAGTCTTTGTTCTTTCCTTTTGCGACTCTCATTGCATCCTAGGTGTAAGTTAATTTCGCAAATTTTCATGTGTTCATGTGAATGGCCTGGGATGTTGAAATATCTAGCCACTGGTTTAGACAGGTCTGATCTTTTGTTGTCACATCTAGTAAGTGTTCGCGCAAGCGGAGAATCTGGCTGCAAATTAGGTGACCGCTATCGCGAACACATAGTTTCAAACATGCCTCGACCAATTAAATTCTACAAATTCCAACCAATGGCACGACTTGGCTTTTCGATCCGCAAAAATTAATACCCCACTTTTTAGACACTCGGATTTCCCCACTATCCCTCAGTCTGTTCTGACGAAGGGCTAACGCTCGAAACGTCGGCCTTACACCAAACCTTGCGGCAAAAAAACATATCATATCAACGCTTGTTGACCAAACCCATCAGTAACTCGTAAAGACTGACTTTAGAAAGGCTACAGAGAGTGGAATATCTTACAGTTTAATCATATTTGCCGACGAAGCATTTGATCTGTTGGGGTGGCGTGGGACAACTTTTTGCTTGCAACTTTTTCTATTCGTTGTTTTCTTCTTGTTTTCTTTTGTCAAACTTTCTGTCGTGTAATATTGTTTCGTTTTTGCTCGTGCAACTCTTTATTTTAATGAAATTATCTTCTTCTCCCAGGTGGAATCAAATGGTAGTTCCATTGCTAACCATTTGTATTTTTTTTAGTTTCCAACATGTTTGTGTTCGTCGTGATAGCTGTGACCTCTACTATAACAAACGGAGCAAACCTTTGTCCTAATGTTAATTAACAAACGGTTGATTGCCCCGGGCGAGGTTACACTACTATTCCACAACTTCCTGAAGGAGTAACTCGAGTGTAAGTTGGAAATATCGAACTCCCGCCCAATATGTACTCAGAGACGAGTGCCTGGTTGTTTTTGCTGCCACGACATGTACTAGAGCTTGCAATGGAATTAAAATCGTGCTCGTTCTTGTTAACCCTTAAACGTTTATGTTTTTCCCCACCTAAAATCTGAAGCTTTGCAGCAATTAAAATGAAACTTTCAGTACCTGCAGTCCAATTAAGAACACATCTTCTGACGTTAATTAGATGACGTCATCATTTATAATTTATGCAAAATTAATTATGCAGATCAAAGTTTGAAATCAAAAAATGGGAATTTTTTCACAAAATTTGTTCTATTTTCAGTTATTTCATCCACGAGTCAATAGAAAAAGAGTTAAGATTAACGTTAAAGTAACCCTTACTCTCTTACAATCTTAGCGTTTTAAGATTAGGATTAGGTTTAAAATTGAACTGGGACTTATAACCGAGTGAACTTATAACCAATGGGGCTTATAACCAAACGGAATTATATCCAAGGGTCTTATAAACGAGGGGCGTTATAACAAAGGGGCATACTACTCGATGGGGATATAACAGATGGGTCTTATATCCGCAGGGGCGTATAACCAAGGGAGATTAAAACCAAAAGTGCTGATAATCGAGGAAACATATAACCGAGAGGGTTATAACCAAAGGGGCTTATAACCGAGTGGGCCTATAAAGGAGGTGATTATAACCAAGGGGGCGGATAACAGAAGGGGTGTACACGGACATAGCTTTTACCTAAAGGGGCAAAATGGTGTTTTCTTCACAATTAGAACAAGGTCAATCGATACAAAGAGTTTGGATTGCGTTTTGAATTATTGTCTCTAATCACAAGTAGTTCAAACAAGAGATATTTCTTAGTTTGGTTTTCATCTAAACTATTCTCATGTATTTGTTTTGCATCTGGAATAAGGATAAGAGGACTGTTTTCTTACGGTTTTTTGTTTTGGTAGTTTTTTCGAAAACAACAACTTTAATCCGGAAACCAAGTTGCAAAAACGAAGTTGTTTCTTTGTTAGGTATCTGCAGGGAAACCAAATAACAGCCATCCCCAACGACACGTTTTCACGACTAACATCGCTAGAAATATTGTAAGTAATATGTCTACGCTGGATTATTTCAGCCTGATAAGTTGTTATTCAAAATAATTTCTTTGACCTATGGTTCTTTTAAAATGCAACTACAAAGTGCTAACCAATACCATCATTTTCAGCAATGCCTTACGTTAGAAAACAAATTTATACTCCCTCTCCAGCGAATCAAGGGATGGCTCACACGGTTTCATCAAACTCCTTTGAACAAAAACAGTAGATTTTGATCAGAGCGGTTGCATACTTGTTAATAATGTAATATAATATTAGAATCTTCCTTAAGATCTTGGTTCCGCCCTAGTCTCGCCCTAGCCATTTCTCGCGGTTTTTGGTGTTGGTAGATATATCAAATTTACTTTATGTCAGCAGGTCCAATATGAAAGATTCAACGGACAGCAGTTTTTGAGTAATTACACACAAATGTTTACAAGTTGCTTGTAAAAGTACAATTCGTTCTTCTTGCTAGGGGGATGTTTGATAACGAGATTACAGTCATTGCCAAGGGCGCATTTACAGGATTATCGTCGTTACGGTTACTGTAAGTAAACATGTGTACGATTTTCAGCTTGGTAACTGGTCATTCTAATTTTACTCCTTTTATCTAATGTTCTTAATGCACCTTCTGAAGTGCTAACCATTACAATCGTTCCCACTGCTACCTTACGTTAGAAAACGAATTCATAGTGTGAAATTTGGTTTTGGGCTTCCGTCGGTCAAACAACAGATTAAAAGCTGCCAAACTGAGGATAAATTAAATCAATCATCATTCAAATATTTGCTGACATGTACTTTTTCAGATTCGTACAGTACTGCCTAAACATGCTAAGTTTTGGTACATGATAAACACCGTTGAATTTAGCAAAATAGTGTTTCCTTCACAATTAGAACAAGGGCAATCGATACAAAGAGTTTGGGTGGCGTTTTGAATCATAGTCTCTAATCATAAGTAGTTTCAACAAGAGATATTTCTTAGTTTGGGTTTGACCTAATTTCTTCTCATTTATCTGATTTGCATCTGGAATAGTGACAAGAGCACTATTTCTTACGGTTTTTCATGTTGGCATTTGTCTCGATAACAAACGGCTGCAAACCCAGTATGAAAAACTAACGAAAAGAGCAGTTATTGAGTGATTAGGTACAGATGTTTATGAGTTGCTTGTAAAAACAGAATTGTTCTTTGTTAGGTATCTGCATGGAAACCAAATAACAGCCATCCATAACGGCATTGCTTCAGGACTAACATCGCTAGAAGAATTGTAAGTAACACATTTACGCCGGATTTGTTTAGCCTGATATGTTGTCATTCGAATTATTTTCCTTTATCTATGGTTCTTAACGCAAATACAAAGTGCTAACCAGTACCATCATTTTCACTGTTGCCTTCACCGTTAGCAAACAAATTTCTAGTGTGAAATTCGGTTTTCGGATTTTGTTAGTCGAGCACCAGGGATTAACATACTACATTTTTGAAGACAAATGCAACCAATTGCGATTCACAGTTTTGCTGACATTAATTTTTCAGAATGAAACATCAGTACACTAAGCATGCTAATTTTATTCCACAACTTCTCCATTAATTCTGAGTGAATTAACACACTAATTTTAAATCATCAATTATTTAAATTTTGTCAACAAAGAAGATTTAATAACTCATCTGACGTCACACTTGACTTAATTAATTAATATTAGATTAGTTTTGACTTGTCTAATTAGCATAATCAACATATTGTGGATACCGCTAATGCTTCTGGTTTCATAGGCATCGGATATTTCTTTCAAACGTACCCCAGGCCCCAGTTTCAGGAAATCCACAAACGCAAAGGCCCAGTCTGAATACAGTTGAATACAGCAAGCCAAGATATAAAATTTAGTGAAATTTAAGCAGTTTTAAATTCATAAAGACCAGTGTCTTGTTTATTTTAAAAGTTATCAAAATTCAAACTTGGTCAAGATATTTTTTTGTAGTCGCAATGTGTTTTTGGTCGGCTTATAACCATAACGTAAGTGGATAAAC
>JAOEHT020318335.1:0-10091 GCA_025448195.2 Parazoanthus atlanticus | reverse complement strand
TTTTTACCTCCATCAGGGGCAACAAATCTGAAGATGTTATTTCCTTTTCAAGCAAATGTATTCTTTGGGAAAAAAAATTTCAGGTGTACCCTGGCCTTCACAGTTCCGTAGCAATCTTTTACAGCAGATGAGATACACTCAGAGTTTCTGTAAGACTCCCTTCCTTATTTTCTGAAAACATATTTTTTCTAGCAAGTGCGCCGTCCTTCCACTCGACCTTTGACAGCAGTATGGTCAATCCCGGAGAAGATGTGCCCCTCCGGTGCAATACCCAAGGCTCACCAAAGCCGAAGGTCACGTGGTTTGATGAAGATGAAAGGTTGGCTTGGTGTACTGGAGGTCAGAACGATCATTGTGAAGTGGACGCCACATACAAGAGGCACTATGACATAATCAACAGGACACTGATTATTAAGAACGCGTCATACTTAAATGATCACGGCAATTACCGATGTGTGGCCGAGAACATGTTCGGACAAGAAAACAGGACCATGGTTTTGGGTGTTCGGGGTGAGTAACACTGTAAGCCGGGGCTGAGTCAGCAGCTTCCGAGAGATTCTCTTTTAATGGATACCGTATTTTCTCTACTTACTAGTTCTCCTAGGCCCAAAAAAAACCTTAAAAGATACAAGCTAAGTGACCCTAAAGCATACTAAATTGACAGAAATGATACTCTTTCGTTTCACCCCCTCCCCCCTCCCCTTTCCCCTGCGTCTTTTTCCTTCCATCCCCTTTTTTGGGGAGGAGGGGGGATGTAGCTCCCCTGGGAACTAACAGCTTTATTTTTGGTGTTGCAGTTAAACCAAAGATCAAAAAGAGCCAAAACTTTCAAGGCTGCAGCGCAAAACCAGGAGAGAAGTGTAGATTGACATGTGAAGTGGAGTACAGTGTACCGCAGCCGAGTATAACTTGGGAGTATCAACCTCCGACCTGCACGAACATGAGTCAGTTCCTTACCTGTGATCCCATTGCGAGCATGTGGCGCACCCCACCGAAAGACATCGGCCAAGTCAACGTCACGCTCGATCGCTTCGGACAGAACAGTTACAAAAGTATATTATTTATCTCTTCGGGTTTACAAAATGGATTTTTTCGATGCACGGCTACGAACGCGCTCGGAGAAGACAATCATATGGTCCGCATGATAAGACATGGTAAGAGAGCGGTCAGTATTTATTGCCTCGGACGGGGGGGTGTGGGGGGTGGGCGGATAGTATATAGCCTAAACTCGTGCCCATTCTTCATGGTTCAATTTTTTACGGCCATCGTTAAATGTTCCGAAGGCTGGGGTCAGGGTTATTTTCTTTTGTTATTTTTTTGAGAAAAGGGACTGGGACATATATACAATAAAAATTGAGTGGTTGGCAGCGAATTGAGTGGTTGGTGTAGTGGCAGTGCATAGGACTGGAGTGTAGGCGTCCCTGGTTCGATACTTATCGGTACTCTTATCTTCATTTTATGTAGATTCTCCTTTTTTTCAGTTTAGCTTCTCTTTTATATAATTTAACTTGCAATTTTCTAAGTGTGAGTGTTTGTTCGAGTTTGGTAGTAGTGCTATCCGGATAATCTTTGCAGTTGCCATGATTAACATTTCTCGTTATAAATCTTACCAGTTTGTTGTTATCTTTTTCCCAGATGTCCCAACTCATGCCACTAATAACCAAACTTCGAAGAAGGATAGGGCGCTGTATGTTGTGTCCGCGGTCAGTTGTCTTCTCGTTGTGATGCTCCTGATCACGGTTCTAAAGTTGATCCAAAATAAGAAGAGGTATGGACGATTCATAATAATCGACGATCCCATTGAAAAACTGGACCCCGAAAGGCCGCTGATCGAGCAGACTGCAAAACTGTGGTACGACAACGAGTGGGAGTTTCCAGCCAGTGGCATACATCTTGGTAACTCAACCAGTTTTGTTCATACTAATATACGATACGATACGATTTATTGCGATGCATGCAATGCGATACAATGCAATACCATGCAGTGCGATACAATGCAATGAAATACAATTCAATATAACATAAAATAATGTATTTGTTTATTAGCCCGTCCTTAAAGAGATTTTCAGAATATACAAAATTTCAAAAAATTTACAAATTCACAAATTGCAAAGTTTACAAACATTTTAAAAAGCACCATGATAATCGCCGAAAGAAGAGCAAATTTGTAACTAGTGTTAAAAATAATATTAATTATTGGAAGAACAATTTAAATTGTTGTTTAAGTTGGATAAACTGTGTCTATAATGTATCTTAATTGTGTTATCCGTGGTCGTTGAAATTGTGTTGTTTGTGTACTTCGTGCCCCAAGAAATATATTTGTTAATAAAGTGCATTCTAATTTTTCGTTGATGTTATGTTATGTCGGTTTTACAACCAAAAGTCCTCAAGTCTTCAATACTGTACACATTCAGTTTAAATGTGAATGGGTTTTTTGTCTATTACAGTTCGCCAATTAGGCTCCGGGGAGTTTGGCGAAGTGTTCCTTGCCGAAGCAGCTGGAGTTATTGTCCCGGATTCGAAAGGACGTTTTAGATTGAAGTATCTTCGCTCTGGAACTCGCGGCTCTAGATTCAGCAGTGACGCTTATCAGGGTTACATGAGTGCAAAAGTAGCCGTCAAAAAGCTGAAAAGTAAGTTTTCCAATTGTGAGTGTGAAATACAAGTAAGAAGCAGATAGACGTTCATCAGACGTTTAGATAGACAAGCGGAACATTGTCGTCACAATTTGTCGTCACTTGTTTGTTCCTTTCGTGTTTCCGGTAAGTATTAAAGAACCATCTTCTTTCCCGTCCGATCTTGGCAGTCAATAATTATGGCAAACTGAATAAAATATTTACAGATCTAGAGTAAAAAAATACACGAAGAGCTTGCATTAAGATCAGTACATAACGACATATAGATATGTTAACACTTGACACTCTCAGGTGTCTTGTCAAAAGAGGCACTATGAGTCTAAAACTGCAATGGCTAAACATGCACATGCCATTTATAGCTGATTATTTCAATTTGCAGAGGGTGCCAGTGAGATTGACCAAAGGTTCCTAGTATCTGAGCTGAAAATTTTGATTCACATTGGCTGGCATCCGAATGTAGTGAACCTGCTTGGAGCCTGCACAAAAGGTAAGCTAAAGGAGATTGTACCCCTGTTGTTAATGCTGCACGACGTCATCCTAAAGTTTGTTTTTGGCTTCGCCTTTTGGTGATTAGAGTGGCTCTTGTTACAACCACAAAATGTAGATGTTTGTAGAGCGGCGAACCGTGACTGGTTACAGTGGTCTTCAGACACGCAGTAGGTTAGCTTAATTGTCGTGTTTGACCGACAGAAGCCAAAATTCAAACTCCAGACTCGATACTGTTTTTTTCTAAATATACAGAAATAGAAAAGCGTGAAAGAACGTTTTACAAGTATTACTTTTGTTCCTCCATGAAGAGACAGTGGTAGCATTTCAAGAAAACCAGCGTCTGGCAGCAGTTTAGATTTGCTATGTTTTGAAAGGCTGCAGTTTTCAAATTTGCGACATTTTTTGGCGTGGTCCTCAGGCTGCTTTTATAGATTGGTAACTCGGATCCAGGTTATTATTCTGTGCATCATTTGCCTTTCACAATTAATTGTAACGGTTTCGAATTGGGGATTTCTAAAATTTGCGATAGCGGTTTCGGGTTGAGGATTTCTAAAAGTTGAAAAATGGGTTTCGGGTTTGGGCTTCCTAAAAATTGTAATAGGGATTTTGGAAAATTTTAATAGGGATTCGTGGTTGCGATTTTTAAAAAAATCGTAAATATATATAGTTTCTATATTATATATATATATATATAAATATACATTTGTAAACTAATCTTAACTTTTGATTGAAGTCAAGACCATGAATTTGTCAGTTTTATCACTATCAAGTGTAACCCTCATACATAAATTATGTTGTATTGTACTGTACTGTATTGTTTTGTATTGTATTGCATTGTACTGTATTGTATTACGTACTGTGTTGTAGTGTACTGTCGTGTACTGTACTGTGGTGTGGTGTGGTGTGCTGTTCTGTTCTGTACGTGGTGTAATGTGGAGTGCTGTTCTTTTTTTGCTTGGTGCGGTGTGGTATGGTATGGTGTGGTGTGCTGTGCTGTGGTTTGGTATGGTATGGTATGGTGTGGTGTGGTATGGTATGGTATGGTGTGGTGTGGTGTTGTGGTGTGGCATGGTATGGTATGGTACTGAACGCTATTGATTCGCCTTGTCCACAGTAAATGCAGACCGAGGAATAGATGTGCTGGTTATCATGGAATATTGTTCAAATGGTAACATGTTAGATTTCCTGGGAATTCATCGCAAAATATTCTCTCCTGTTTGGACTACGCCCTCCAGTGATCCTGATGCACAGTTGACCTCGATTGACCTTGTAATTTGGGCTCATCAAGTAGCCCAAGCCATGCAGTTCTTGGCTTCGAGAAAGGTATATGTTATTGCGCTCGTAATACTACCATATAGTGACTTTTCAAAAAAAGCATGACATAGTTCGCTTGAGTAAATTCAAGCCATTTTCTCTCTAATTTACTCCCGATAACTCGAACTCCAAACAACTCAAACTCCGATAACTTTAATCTTTTTTACGTTTCCCTTTAAGGTTCAAGTTCTCGAGAGTTAAGTAATATGTCGGCTACTAACACCCAAAAACTAAAAGGAAGAAAACAGCTCATGATCATTGTTTTTGCCGAATGCAACCGAACAATCGGCCATATTAAACTGTTGCCATAACAGCGTTATAGGAGGCGAGCCCTCTGCTATTCAACCGACGGCAGATGTAGATAATATCTGTTTCTTTCGCACCTACAGTGTATTCACAGAGATCTAGCGGCCAGGAATGTTTTGATTGGCAACAATTTTACTGTCAAAGTTGCTGACTTCGGATTAGCCAGAGATGTTTACAAGACGACGCATTACACAGCAACTACTGTAAGTATTTTTTATTATTGATCAATAAGATAAGTGGATTTTGATTGATTGATTGATTGGTTGGTTGATTGGTTGGTTGGTTGGTTGCACAGTATTCTTTGTCATTCGGATGCAAAGTATTTTTGCAAAATCATTTGCATAAGTTAAATGTGGTTCGGTAACAAAATCTTGTTATCTTTTTCAGAGTCGGGTTCCGTTTAAGTGGACAGCTATAGAGGCCTTACAAGATGGCATTTTCACGAGCAAATCTGATGTGTAAGTAGCTTTAACTATCACTAAGACAGCAACCGGATTAGTATTTGACACTCTTCGCCACTCCCAGTTGCCACTGATCAACTTGGACTTGAATACCCACCAGCCAATGGCATTAACTATTTAGGCGTTGGGCTAAACAGTGGTTTTAAAGAAGCGTCAAAAGGAAAGTGCTTGGAGAACGACTAGCATACGAACACTCTGTACACATAACTATTCCGATTTTAGTTTGTCAAAAAATACAATTAAATGCGGTTTCTCTTAATATTTCAGGTGGTCGTTTGGTGTTTTACTGTGGGAACTTTTTACATTGGGTAAGTAAAGTGTTCCCTTAGATACTCCGAAAATACCATGTCCATGTGTAATTTAGCTAGAAGATTCTGTTGTCAAATTTATAAGTAATTGTTTTAGTCTTTATGGAAAGTTTGAATTCTTCTAACGTTAATTTGTTAATAACGCTTAATTTTAAAGCATTTTCACTTGTGAGACACAAAAACTATTTCTCACTCACTTTTGCGTTTAACTTGTTAGTTCTTGATTGTTCGGGATAAGGTCAAAACTCGGACCCCATTCTCCAGCTATCTCGAAGTACTCCCGGGTCACTCGAGTTACCTAAATGAGCGTACGAGTGATCCAGGAATACTCCCGGGAGTGACCCAGTTAGGTCACTCGCAAGAGGTAATCTCGAAGTATTCCCGGGTCACTCGATGTGAAGTGCAAATAACAACTAACTTCGGAGTACTTCTGTCGTTATAGTAACTAGCGAGTTCGTATATTCTTTGAATCATTCAAAATTCTTTGGTTTTAGAACAGAAGTGCTCCGAACAAACAATTCTGTGAATTACTGAAAAAATTCTAGTTAGATTCTAGAAATTGTGTAGGCGTGCGCCCAGTGTTTCCCTGCCAATTTCAAAGCAGCTGCAAAAAGAGTGGAAAATCTTTGACATACGTAACGTTGTTTTGGTCGGCCATCTTGTTGCAAGCGTGTACCCTTTCGTTGCGATTAAAGCGAGTCAGTTAACCCTAAATTAAATTAAATAAAATAAGATACCTCGGTTTACGCAAACCGAGGTACATCGAGTGTTCTCGGGTAACTCAAAAATACTCGTGTAAACGGATTTCGGGGATGTCCCCGGGACGTACCGAGATAACTCGTGCAAATATAAAAGGAATCAATGGACCTCAGCGTGCGTGCAGTACTCCCCATTATATTGGGCCAAGTTAGATTGGCAAATTTCTAGAGTTTAGATGCTTGCAATTTTAAAATATTAAGATACAGAAATATGTTCTTCAGAGTTGGTTGAACCTCGCAATATATTTTCTGATTGTTTTTATCGTTTTGTCTGGAAAATATATAGTTTATACCATGTTGATATTTTAAAAAGCCTGCCGGGCTCCTATCCCAGTTATCTTGTAAAAATACCCTTCAATGACGTGAGAAATTGTTTTAAAATAAATTGACCTTTTGTTGTCGTTATAGGAGGTGAGCCTTATGCTATTCTATCGACACCACATGAAACACTCGATTTTCTACTTCGTGGTGAAAGAATGGAACAGCCCTCGAACTGCCCAAGTGAAATGTAAGTTAGTTCTCAGTAGTTTAGTTTTTATAGAACGACTGCTACCCATATTCTTGTTCATGGCTCCAAATCCTGCTAAATTCAGCAACTAGTTGATTTCAGTGATGCTCTTTGTTGCATATTTTGCAAATGACATGTATTAAGTATTTCCAAAAAGAAAATCTCCAACAATAAGGAAAATATCCCCCCCTAGAAAAAATACTAAAGCTATAATATAATATTGACAATAATAATAATAATAATAATTGTATATAATTATAATAATCATAAAAATAGAAACTTAAAAAATAATAATAACAGTATTCATCAGGCAAAAACGCATATCAAATGTTATATAAAATTTGAGATAATCTAAAAAGCGAAAAGAGAAAAGATGAGAAAGATTATGCGCCATATATACAATAAATCTTTATACAAAAAAAAAGATTTTTTACAAAGCTTCATCTTACTAAATCCTTGGTTTGCATTTTGTTTGGTTGATTGGTCAATTGATTGATTGATTGATTGATTGATTGAATCGATTGATTGATTAATTAATTGCAGTTAATTGACTAGTACAGTTGCTCTTTGGTTGGTGGATTTGATCCAGTTTGATTGAAATTGGTTAGTTGTGATTGATTGGTTGGTAGACTCTTGGCTGGTTGGTCCGAATTGAGCGATTTGATAATGGATTGAATAGTAGATTTCTTACTAATTTGTTTGTTTGTGTAATCAATAAATTGATTGATTGTATATTAGTTTGTTGACTTGTTGGGTGGTTGATTGATTGTTTGGTTGATCGATTAATTGGTTAATTGCTGATTCGTTCGTTGGTTAAATGAAAGTTTGGCTATCTAGTCAACTGCAGGTTGATTTATTGCAAGATTGACATGAATCCTCTGCAGAGTTTGAATTGTTGGGTCATCTGATGGGTTGATTATGAGTTAGTGAGTAAGTGATAAAAGTGAGTGAGTGAGCAAACAGACAACTAAGCATGCGAAAAGAAAAGAACGACAGAAAAAAGGTCAATCAATTTTAGCCACTTATTCTTAATGAAACCTGATCCCTAGATACACGATAATGAAAGAGTGCTGGAAGAAAGACTCATCAAAGCGACCGACCTTTGCGCAGCTAGTGGAGAGGATTGGTGATTTCAAAGACAGCAACCAGGTTTGTTACCGCTATGGTTACAGATAGCGAAATAACAAATTCGCTTCTACGAATGAATAAAATGCGCAAAGGGTTTCGCGATTTTCCTTTACAGCTATTATATTAACTAGTTCTGCTTACCGTTATCACAACTGGTACACCAACAGTTTGTCAACCTGAAGATGACAAAATTCGTCGAAAATGATTGGGGTTATAAACAATTTACCTTAGCTATTTTATATATATATATCCCCCCTTTCGTGTAATCAACACTGACTGTTCTTTTGGACTGTTTGTGATTTCCGGCCATTAGAATAGCCGGCTACAGGATTTATTACTTTGCTTTAGGCGATAATTAAATCGAGTCTCTTGGTTCTTGCAGGGCCTTGACAGCGAAAACGTTCTCGAAAGTAAGTTACAACAACTGAAGAGCGAAGCCGGGGATGAACAAAACAAAGATGGCAAAGAAGACATTTCCTTGGCTTTTACAAATCCGTCCAAAAACATTGTGAAATCGGAATTGTCATCATTGAAACCTGTTGACCAGAGCAAGAGCCGACCATTTGTAGCAAATGAAGATCTTATTCTTGCTAACCGGGTTTATGAAAACTTGGGCGAAGAACATCGGAGGATATCTGAAATTGTTTGAGTATTCATTGTAGCCATCACCATTCTCTTGAAGATCGATCAGAGTTGGAAATCAGACATCATCGAGGTCCACAGTGGCCGAAAATACAGATGCCCTGGGCAGGCACCTCTTCTTGCCAGGATCTTTGCTAACGTCACTAGTTTACATTTTGGCATAAGGAAAACCTTAATTTAGATGGATGAACCAATGAACCGAAAACAAAGGAAGAGTATACCAAGAATAATTATCAGGCCACGTATTACGATAATAATTCGAAAGTTAAACGAAGAAACCTGTGTTTGAAGTTGGGATATTTTGTAAGCAAACTATGTATGGGATTTTAGCAAAACCCCCATACAATTATTTAACTTTTTGACAAACTTGAGATGCAGATTTCTCGGTGGCGTTTTTGTCCCAAAAATCCTCGGTTGAAAGTCCTAATTAACCAGACATTTTGAAAACAGAAAATGATTTAATTGCCTAAGACAAGCATGCATTGGTTTTGTTCAGTTTCTAGGTTTTGTTTTCTAGTTTCAGACCTATAAAGGAGCAATAACTGATGTTACGATAAAGGGCCCCCTCCGTCCCCCTGCGTGAGAACGTACAGCTTTCTTTAAGTTTCTTATGGACTGCTGAATGGAAGAAATAGTATCGTTTTCAGTGGCGTAGCCAGCCTTCAGTAGATTTGCAGGCCCGAGAGAGACGTGCGCTACATGTATCAGTAGGGGGGTCTGGGGTATGCTCCCCCGAGAAATACTTAAAATACAGCCTGTAAAACCGTATTTCATGCATTCTGGGGGAAATTTACGGCATATTGTTGAACAAATTTGCAGACCCAGGCCTGAGGGCTGGCAACGCCACTGGTTTTAGTACTTACAAATCAGTAAAAACGTTAAGGGAGATGTGATGAGAAAAAATAGGAGGCATTCAAAACTACATGATCTGGAGTCGTGCAATATTGCGAGTGCCTGCTTGAACCGGAAAGTATTGCACCGGTAAAATGAAAAAAAAACCATTTATATGTACAATAGAATTAAGGATAACCAAACAAATTTCATGTTTGGAAATGATCAATTCGTAGGGGCCTTTATTGTCACTATTATTTATCGGCCCAAAACTTGGCTGTATTATTTATCTTTTCAAAATATAACTAGTTGTATTGGTAAACAGATAAACACCTTTTATTACGATTTGAGATGAGTAGCACTGATTAATTTTTCCGAAACTAACGTACGTATTATAATGAACGCGAGCGAAACGAGTTTAAACCGAGTTACATTATAATCCGCATGCCTACAAAGCCAAGAACTATAATTTATATTCCAACTGTTCCAAATTAGATATTCACTATCATTGTCAACTGCAACTAACAACTGAACTGTCTCGACACATTCTCAGGTCATGTCAATACAATGTACTTATTAGTCTGTGAAAACAAAGCAAACTCACCCACACTCTGCCTCGTATTTTTTTCTTCTTGTATGTATGTATGTATGTATGTATGTATGTATGTATGTATGTATGTATGTATGTATGTATGTATGAATGTATGTAT
>JAOEHT020318252.1:0-10092 GCA_025448195.2 Parazoanthus atlanticus | reverse complement strand
GGAATCCCACTGATGATCAGTTGCTGTTTTAATATTTATTTTGAGAAACGATTTGTTGTCTTCTGTACAATTCAAATGTGATAATCAACATTATGTGGCATTCGCACAGGTGCGTGGCAATACGGAAAGAAGGATGGTAAAGGAATTGAGACAACATTGAAGAGCAAATATGAGGGGTCCTGGAAAGAAAACATGGTAAACGAGTGGAGTTTTTTCCCTTTTATTAATTTTCTAATTCGAACTTGTCGGCTTGTATGTGGCTATAGCTATTTTCATATCAATGTTTAGACAGTATATATAGCAACATGCACATTACAGTTGTGTGTTTTGTTGGTATTCTGCATACAGCGTCATGGCAAGGGAGTGGAGACCCTCAAGTCTGGAACTGTTTTTGAGGGCCACTGGAAAGGAAACAGAAAACACGGCAAAGGTTTTGTCAAGCTGAAACTTGGTGTGGTTGAACATCAGGTTTGTAAATAATTTAGCACCGTATTAACCTCGCAATTAACTTGTTCAGTGCTCAGTTGATTACGTAGCTCGCTAAACGCTCACCACGCTCTTGGTTTCAAAAGCTGAGTGTTCTTTGATTTTTTAGCGAAGTTCAAGCTCATTGCGGCTTTCATTTATTGCAGCCCACATAACATCTTCAGGTCTTCTTCCTAGATAGTTGACAAGATTTTCAATCGTTTCTGGGAAAGTTTTAAATAACTTCACTGGCTAACGTTTCTTTGCTAAATATTTCAATGTAGTCATTAGAACGAGAATTTCAGTGCAAGGTGCATGTGTATTGTTGTAAGTGAATACTGTTTAAAAAGCCAAAGCAATATGAACCACAGAGATACAGGTGTTACCATAGATATAAACAAAGAAACAAGAGAATGTACACGTTATGACACGACTGTCTTACCACCATATATAATAATAATAATTATAATGAAGATAATAATGATAATAGTGATAATATTGATGATGATGATGATGATAATAATAATAATAATAATAATGAATAAAGCTATATTTATTCAGGGTAACTCCATTGGTAAATAGCTGTTCTTCCTGTGAGGCCCTGGTCTAGAATATAGCCCAAGATACCTAAAATATCAACATTGCATTATAATAACAGTTTCCATCCCGTCCCTGACAGTAAGCTAAATATCGTCTAATATATAAATAGAACTACCCAATACCGTATCAACTCTTGTTAATCAAACCACGACTGTTTTACAAACAATGGATGAATAGTTTTTAGACTAAAACTTTTTTCTGCGTCGGTGAGTAAGCCATCTCTAGGCAAACTCCGAAGACGGAGAGCTAACACCCGAAACGTCAGCTTTCCACTCAACTTTACGGCCAAAACATACCGTATCAACTCCTGTTGATCAAACCACACTTGTTTTATGAACAAACTGATGTGTTGTAAAAAATGGTCGGAAGAATGGAGGGAAAAGGTTTCTCAGGGTAATGACAAATAAATAAGATGGTGCGTTGATATTATCTCCTGGAAGAGGCGATATTGGACAGGTACGTATCACACTCATTTGGGTGTTCCATACGTTGAAGTTTAGATAACTGTTGGAAATCATGGTAAGAAAGTTCGTCTCAATAAATTACACGAAGAGAGAGGGATCATCTTTGAATGTGTTTCAGGTCGTGAAATGGAATATGTAGGTAATCGTTTTGGCATTGGAAGATTTGACAAGCATAAAGGAGGACTAACTGAAAATGAATAGCATAACACTAACATGTTCTGTGGAATATTAGGATTCATTAGATTTGCGTTGTAGTAGAGGCTTTCTTTTTGTTAAAAAGCAAGTGAACGTTTCGTAGGTTGTAGCGAACAAAGCAACCAGTGCTCAAACTTTGTCTGGTCTACAGTAGCATCGATATTATTATTTTCTTACTGTAGGCGAAGCTCTAATCTCTTGCTGTCAATAGATTACCTTTTATGTACTTTATTGGGTCGTACTCAGTTTAATACATTAAATTTTTCTTTAGCGGCCTTAAGGAAACACATTCAGGACCTAACTCTGCTTCCTGTTATATGATTCAGTTGCCTTTCTTAAATCTATAACTTCCAGTGTTGTAATTATAGAAGTCACGGTTTTTATAAACAGAGAATAGATTTACGCCAGATATGTGTTTAAGATCAAGTGTGGTTACTTGCCATGCCATCTCAAAGCTGATAAAGATTAATCTTAACGTAAATTTCTCTTTGATAGATGTGGCAAGATGGTCAGTTGATCGAGAAGTCGGAAACAGTTCCTGCGGAGCTCCCTCTCCTGCAGCGCAGAAGCTGATAGTGCTATACATCAATCGTGTGAAACATCCATGACGTAATGAGCTGCAGGTAACGAAAAGGGCAGTTCTTAGCCCATTCCACAAGATATCGCTGGAACAGCGTTACTGAAGACATGGCTTTCGAGGAAACGATTTGTGGGACAGATGATCCCATGGAGGCCGGAACAGTGGTCCCTACAATTGTGAAAACAAGTTGCGGAATGTAAGATGTCGTATCCTGCAAGACGTCTGTAATCAGATATATCTTGAAAATCAATTTTCATATATTCTTCGTAAAAGGAGGAAATTTAGGTAAATGTTGGAAGATGGAACGAATTTAGAAGTCTGTATATAGGCACTGAAATTGGTTTTGATTGTCCAATAATAGGCCTTTGAGAATTGAATCGGCTTGCTGTCTATTGGAACCAAATTCTTTTGCAGCAACCCTTAACAGCTCTGATTTTAATTTGGAGCTGCAACATTAAATTTTGATCAAAGCTATTTGATAGTTAATTGATAGTCAATTGAATTGCCAGGTAATATTGCTATCCCAAAAAATCACAAAAGTTTAACCCGGCAGAAATGTTTACGAACGTGAAAAATGTATATACATTCAAGGAAGGCTGTCATCCCAGATGCAGTGTCAAAAATCAATCAGCAACAAATGTGATAGCCTCATTTTGTTGAATAAAGCGTCCAAGAAGCTCGAAATTGAGATATACTATCCTTGGACGTTGTTTATAATGATAGAAAGAATTGAAACGAAATTAATAACAAGTGAGCAGGCTCCTCGGTCAAATTCATTTTCGTTTACTTAAATGAGCTTAGAGGAATTTACAATACGTTTGTGGGCTTTAATTTTTGAAGAAAAATGTAGAAAAATGGAAGGAAATGGAAGAGAAAATTAAACCGGCGAAACTATAAATAAAACTCGGTTGGAAGAAATCTTTTTTAAGGGTCTATTTTATAATTTCACAATCGAATCTGCTTTGTAGTATATTATAATAATGTAGGTCGTGTTCGTTTAATTATTTCTCAAGGCTAAGTCGTATAAATTGTTTTTTTAGCACAATAACGGTGCAAGGGAACGTCAGATGAACTAGATATGGTGAATATTATTTCGCTGGCCAGAGAAATGTAAGTTTAACAAATTGTTAACCACAAGGTATCTTAGGGGCTCCACAGACGAGGGAAATAGTTATGTATAACTATAGGATGACTATTAGTGCTCGATAGAGTTTTTCCACACACGGAAGACAAGATGAATAGTTATCGACAACCAATATAGTAACTCCGTTCCCAGTACGTCGCAAATAAGTTTAGTTGTCGATGACTGTCTCACAGACGGGAAAATTAGCTGTCGATAACAAAACAGCCGTGTTAGTTATCGATAACAAAAGTATTTTCCTTTTGGAAAGGAAAACTTATTAGTTTTCGATAACTAGATTTTTGACAGTTTGTTATCGATGACTTGGGACACGCGGGATTTTTTTGTTATCGAGAACTAATGGTTATCGATAACTATTTCCCTCGTCTGTGGAGGCCCTAAGGCCTCGTTACACTATACCGCATAGGATTTCGTGCTGACACCCAGCCGATATGTGATACATATTCACTATGGAAAGCGTTGCGTGTCACGTTCGAAACGCCACGACAAGTGTACCGGAAAAATCGTTCCAAGTGTAAACAGAAGGCCTATCCGATATGGTTTTTGCGACCGCACGAAAGCTATCCGGTATAGTGTAAACAGAAGGCCTATCCGCTGTGGTTTTCATAACGGCACGAAAGCTGTGCGGTATAGTGTAAACGAGGCCTTAATTACCTTAAATTGTAATATAAATCTTATAGAATATAGAATATAGATAGAAATTTGGGAATAAACACAACTGGTTTTAAACTTTTGTCTTTTGTGCTCACTGTAAAAAGGTGTATTTATGTTAATTTAATCTAATTATGAACGAGCAAATTGAACCGACAAATAGTCATAGACTTCGCATTACCTTAAACTACGCAGAACGTATTGACTATTGTGCATAAAATGAACTCTCTTCATTGCAGGAGCGTGACGCAGCAGCATAAGGATTGTTCTTGGCCAGCAACAGTCCTGACTTGTCACTATAAACCATCTCAAACGAATTCCAACGAGAACTTGAAGTTTCAGTTGACCGATTTTAAAATACTCAAACGAATGTCAGGCTCTGGTAACCCATCTTTTCTTTCAGAGCGTTTGAAGTTATGCATGGGTCCGACCGATATTGTTGGTCTGTGGCAAATGTTTAATGGCTTGGATTGGAGCGTACTGATTGGCTGAGATCGTAATAACTGAACCTGGTTCAACAAGAAAAGTGAATTTTGATCGTCGTTGTTTTCTTTTTAACAACGAAAATCTCCACTCAACATATTTTCTTGGGAGCCATAACAAGAAAAAGCGATCTTTAACTTCAAATCATTGTTCCCCGAAGAAGAACTAAATATACGATATGGTTCGAAAATTTGGGAAACTCTTCTTAAATACTTTTGCAAATATTTCATTATCTTACAAAGTTTTAAAATATTTTTGTCTAGATCAACTTCAACTTTTAGCTTTAAATCATGTATACTGATCACCGAAGGAGCAACATATTTTCTTCCCTTCGGACAAAAATACAACGTTCTTGGTACACTCGCCTCTTGTAGCATATTCCAGGTACGAGGTAAACCCACTGCCACTAAACCTAAACCGACACTTTTTCAAATAGTTTTCTGTTGCCTTCAAACACCGCACGGTTTGTGATGAAAACTTGCTTACACTACTGAATTTCTCATACTTTCGGTAGAATGTGGAACCCAGATCATTTGATTGAAGTACGTTGGAATGTAGAGCCTCGCCGCAGACTGTTTATAATTTTCTTCTCAACGAAGGTCTCTCGCTCGTGTTTCCAAGGAAAAGATCTCTCGCTGAGAAGGAAAATTGGCGTTTGCTGGGAACTAGTTCGTTCTACTACTATTACTTGACATTTTAAGTCTTTAGAGAGTAGGAAAAAATCGACTATTTTGCGTAGTAATGAATAAATGCACATTACAAAAATAGCATTTCGGTCGGTAGTCAGCGATAGCAAAAATTCGATCTCACTGTTATTTTCAGGGAGTTATTTTAACTCAAAAGGAGTTATTCTGTAGTTTTTTGAGTTGCTCTGTGCCTTTTTTGAAGTCAAGATAACTCCTTGAAAATAACTGCGTTGCTCCGATTTTTCGACCAAGCCGGGACGGCGGTGGCCAGTCGGTCAGCCTGTGAAAAATACAAGGCACATGCATAAAACTGAATTTCATATATAAGTATAGTTATAGTTATTATAATAATAATAATAATAATAATAATAATGATAATAATATAATAATAATAATAATAATTTTAAATTTATATAGCGCCTCTTCCTACAAGTTCAGAGGCGCTTTACACTAAAAAAGTTATAAAATGTAAAGTTGAGTGAGATACATGTGTTAGAATGTATGATAAAAAAAAAAATAGATAAAAGCTTATTTAAAAAGAAATGTTTTAAGTTTACTCTTAAAAGTGTTTAAATGATTGGACTGCCTAATGTCATTTGGCAGGCTGTTCCACAAAGTGGGCGCACAGTCGGAGAACGCCCTGGCGCCATAAGAGTTGAGATTAAATCTTGGTACAAAGAGTAGGAGGAGCAACGGAGACTGCGAGGAGGGTTGTAAGGCTTTAGGAGATCTTTCAAGTATTGAGGAGTACTGGTAGTAAGTGCCTTGAAAGTGACGATCAGGATTTTGAATATGATTCGCTGTCGTACGGGAAGCCAGTGAAGAATCGAGCAGCTGCGTTCTGTACATATTTAAGTCTCTGAATCAGGTATTCAGGTAGGCCATGGAAAAGAGAGTTGCAGTAACCCAGTTTAGCAGTTACGAGGGCGTGGATTAATACTTGACTGGATTCAAAGGATAGATGTTTCTTTATACGTGCAATGTTCCTGATATGAAAGAAAGCAGATTTACACACAGCGGCAACACACTGTTCCATGGTAAGAGTGTCATCAAAAATCTCTCCAAGGTTACTCACAGTTCTTGATGGACGGATGTTTTCATTTCCAACAACAAAACCGCGTCGATGGGAGGCTGAGGGCGGTGTCGGGCCATTAGGACCAATAGATCAGTTTTGTCATCATTGAACTTTAACTTATTAATGATCATCCAGGTAGCTATGTCACGTACACATGCTTGTATGGCAGCCTTTGAGATTTCCAAGTGACCTTCAATGAGCGGTTGAAAAGTTATATAAATCTGCATATCATCAGCGTATAAATGGAATGAAAGACCATGGCGTCTTACGATATCTCCTAACGGCGAGGTGCATAGTAAATACAGTTGGGGGCCCAATACCGAACCTTGGGGGACTGAGCTCCGCAAAAAAGACCACAGCTGGAGGATCTTTTACCATCAAATGTACAAACTGACTGCGGTCAGACAAGAATGAACGAAACCAGGTTAGGACTCTTCCTTTAAGTCCAAATCGAATTTTTAGCCTGGATAGCGGTATATCATGGTCAACTGTATCAAAAGCCGCTGAGAGGTCAAGTAAAAGCAGAATAACACAGCCACGATCGTAAAATGTCATTTTGTTCCCGAACAAATGCGGTTTCTGTGCTGTGTCCTTCTTTATAGGCAGATTGAAACAACTCATTTAGATTGTTATCATTCACATATGCATTTAGTCGTGCCGCAACTATTTTTTTTGTGGATTTTGAAATAAAAAAGGAAGGTTGGAAATCTGCCTGTAGTTGGGAAATTATTCGTGATCAAGAGATGGCTTTTTTAACAGACGTGACAATGCAGCTCCCTTCATTGTTATAACGGCATGTTCATCGAAGAAGTGTACGCACTTGTTTTTGTCAAGCCTTCGAGATTTTACCAGAACTGAATCGGGATCACTGCATCAAGTAGCGCAACCCACCAAATTGATCAGCTCTGTCGTGGGAATGACAAGACTTAGTAGTCTTCAACATTTAATCGGGCTTTGTTAAGGCGAACATTTATGGTAGTAAGCATCGCCTCCTAATCTGTGTATTTTGCATTTATATTTTTGGAAACTTTTTATATTTTAGAACACATTTATGTATAATATTTAGTGTTATCGAGTGATATTTCATGACATGATTTGGATTGATGTTATTGCACGTATATACGATTCCAAAACATTCGGTTGGATAGAACTTCTCGGAGCTAAGAATTTCATTATATTTTGGTGTCAGTGTTTTTCTATTAGCCATGAATAAAGAATGGAATTGCTTTGCACTAAATGTCCACTGCGTAACTAAGGAACTGGTCAGTAAGTACAAAGTGGTGGGCCGGAGCATTTCGAAGAGTGGTGGCTTGAGATGAGGTGACCCACCCCCTTGTGGGAGCTTAAAATCAACTGACACACCCCTGGTTAAGGCTGAAAATAACATGGCCCACCCTTTTTGTAAAGATAATTATTTGCGTCTAGAAAACACGAAAAATTTAACTGAAAACTTTTGTGTCGACAACAGGTGAATGCTGTAAATTAGAAATACAACCAGAACGGCTGTGACTTATTTGGGGTAAATACTCACAGTGTAAATTGAGGAATCTCTTACTTTCTTAATGACTGCTGCGTTTTGCCAGTTAGTTTAAAAAGGGCAAGAAGAATTTGTAAGTTCTCTTGATTTTTTAAAATATGTTGGCACGTATAAATGTCACGAAAGTGATGACAGCAATTAAGGTTGCCATTTTCCTAACAGTTTTAAAACTAAATCCTTTTTGTCACGAATATATAACTTCACATTTCTATAGTTAATTTAATATATCTATACCGTAGATTTCCATGCACACTTCCATCATTGCGAGGGTCCTTGAGACATTTACATGGGTCAACGTATAGTGGCAACATACATTTTTACCACAATCTATCGTCAATATTTTAGTACAATGGTAAATTTCAAAGTACGATGTTACTCTACAGTGTTTCCCGGAAAATTTTCAAACTTGGACCTTTAAAGTACGGTATGTATTTTCTTGCGTTTTTAAGGCTCGGTATCTGCTGACCCACCCTTAGATGCAGCTTAAAAAACATGACCCACCTCTTTGGCAGAGCTCAAAATATCAGCAGATTTGTCCTAAAAATCTGTATTTTTACAAATAATAAAAATATCTCGATTTGTTAGACATTTTCATAAAGATTCGAAATGCAATACGGGACGAGACTAAATTGTTCTTTTAAAAAGCACTGAAAAGTGGTAAGACATGGCTCCCTTGATTTTTGGGATCATAAATATTTATCTGGCCATTATCGTTTCAGCAACTGCTGCGATGTTTTACACTTTTAATAACTGGATGACGTAATCGTCTTTATTTTATACACGTTCAAATAAGCAAGCTGGGGTTGAAAATACCAACACACTCTGGTTTAGTTCAGAAATCGATGTTCTCTAACTCCTGTTTACAAGTATTTTGTTGAAAACTAGCTACAATTCAAAGTCGAAATATCAAAACTAGCGGCTTCTTGTTGCCATGAAAAATAATTTATCAATTTAGGAAATCATAGACAAAAGGAGGGACGGCGGGGCAGTTTGACCCCCAACCTCCCCCCCTAACCATTTGTGATGCCGAAATTGCCTCCTCATTATCACCATATTTGGGCTGGTAGCTCCCCTTCAAATCCTAAGAATGGTAGGACGACTTATGAATAAAGAGTTGCAACATTGTTGAATTTTTGTGATAGTTGAAAGTGGCCATATTGAAGGGAGAAAGACCAACATGGTTCTGAGTAGTGACGTCACTTCCCTTCTGTATCAGCAATCTGGCGATGCTGTCGCAGTCGCAAGCAATGGCGCGATGCAGGGCCGTGTTGCCACTCTTGGTCTTAACGTTCACATCGCTGCCCATTTGGATAAGTTCGTCAACTACCTGCAGACACTCTCGCCTGCCACACGCATAGTACAGCGGAGTTGCTCCCGTTTTGTCATCTTGAACTTTCACGTTGCTCTGGTAAGTAAGGAGGAATTCAATGTTACGTTGGTTTCCTTTCCTGCACGCCCAGTGGAGCGGCGTCCGTCCTTCACTGTCTACAGAGTTCAAACTAACCCCGTGGTCCAATAGAACCAAAATTGATTGAGTTGAGTCTACGCTACAACCAGCGGCCAAATGGAGGGCGGTTATCATGTGAGACGTCAGTGCCATAGCATCAGCGGCGTTACTCAGCAAATAGATCAACCCAAACGTCCAGCCACCTTTTGCAGCGTAGTGCAGTGGCGTTTTCCCCAGCTCATCGGGGATATTCACTTCAGCTCCGTGCTGTATCAAAAGCTTAGCCATGCCAAGGTTTTGACACCACGCTGCATAGTGCAGCGGCGCCGCCAAGTGTCTGTTCTCTCCAAATTCTAACACTGCCATGCGATTCACGTCGCTTTTTGCGTCTAGCAAGCACTGCAGAAGATAAAATTATGACTATAATCATTAGATAATCACTACATTTCTGATATGATTGTAAAAATTATGTTTCCTGTAAATTATCCATAGTGTTGCAGATTAAGCCCTATTCAGAATGGGCCTTTTGCTAGAGGGGGGCATTCAAATTCTTCCCCAGGTAACTGTGATAATACAATCAGCTTGCGCTTTTAAACTTTTGAGCTATGTCTGTGCTATGTTTGCCAGTTACATCACTTAACGCAACGCCACAATCCACCTTTGGGGAGACTTCTGCCAAAATCGAACTTTGAACATTGTGGTGAAAGGAAATTGCTGTTAACTATTTCTGGAAAGGGGGTGGGGGGGGGGGGGGGGGTACAATACGTC
>JAOEHT020318076.1:0-10094 GCA_025448195.2 Parazoanthus atlanticus | reverse complement strand
CAAAAAGAATGCTGACATAAGGTCCGCTCAAGCTTAAAGTGCACCCCCCCCACCGCCAAAAAAGCTGCGTACGCGCCTGTAGCTCGCACGAAATATACGACATCGAAACATTCGAGGAAAAGGTGATAAGATATAATAACAACTAAAATATGTTTCTCTCTTGCAGATACCCATGGCTAAACTTGTTTGAGGTTCTTTAGACCGACAAATCGTGCCCGAAGCAGTTAACAGCAGAAGAAGCTGTTAGCACGTGTAGCAATGGAAGGATCACTTGAACTATGAGTAGAACTTTGCCAGGTTTTAGTCGAATCTTTTGAGATCAGCGCCAGCAGTAAACAGTTTAATAAATAACTCATTGTTAATCAGAATCGGTCCGTATACTCCCAATATACAGCAATTTCAAAATAGGTTGCGTGAATTCGTACATTACACAGTTCCGCTTTGAATCAAGGGAATAAATTATGTTCATTTCTACCAAATTGCTGTATAGGGACATATTCCTTCCTATTTATATATAGAAATGTCAGGCCTGGTATTCAAAGCTGGGTTTCTGCGAGTAATTTGAAAAAAATCAAGAAATAGAGAATTTGTAATGATAGTAAATTGCATTTTATAAGTACATTTTTGTAATACTTTTAGTAGCTTTCATGATTTTGCAAAGCGCTTTTGAGCTTTGAGAAAAGAGCGCTATATAAAATAAATAGATTAGATTAGACTGGAATAGTAATATATAACAGTTAGCTTTGTTGGGTTTTTAAATGATGTTCCCAAATAAAAACCATTGTTTTTATTCTACCGAAAGTTTGTGCTTAGAAATATTTATTATTCTAGTTTAATGTAATGGGAAAATGTACAATTCGTACTCATCTAGAGATGCAATGGGTATTTTTGGACCCGTTCTAGAAAGATACGCAGTAAAAACGACAAGTATGTTGAACGATAAGTTAATTATAAACAATAAAGTAGTTATTTTGTGAAAATAGATTGCTAAAATTATGGCAGTTTGAAATCACACCTTTTTTGTTAAATTTAGTATGTATTTTTTATTTTCTCTTTTATTAACTTCAATGGTTCTGTAGCTTGACAAATAATATGTCAATCACTTGCAGTACTAAACTTCATGTGTTTCACAATTTTGTTTACCTTGCTTAATTTGTTTTCTTAACACGGTAACGTAACTTACTAGTGACGTAACGTAATTTACAGATCGTCGGTTTCCTTTTCTATGGGTTCAATACGGTTTATATTTCATTCAGTTACAAGTTTTATCCCGTAAATTGAAACAAGTTACTTAACAATAAAAATGTATATCTTGTTGATATATTTTGAAAATGTTAGGCAACAATTTTTCTTACGACCGTGATTAATGCAAAATTCTATAACCTTTAAAGAAACAGTAAAGAAATCACGATATACTGTCTGCCACACAGTCGTGTTTCACAAAATGCCTGAAAACGAGAGCAATTTTTGTGACCTATAAAAGCTGTGTGATTGGTAACGTAATTTACAACGTTTCGAAAAAAATACACACAATAGAAAACAACAGGACTTTAAATCGAGTTTATCTTTAAGCATTCAAACTTGAATGTCTGAATGTCTTTGTTCAATCGGTTCGATTGTAGCGGCCGATAGCTGTTAAGTGCGCCCAGTCTTACCAACTACTGCTGGTGGTTCAATGACGCAAAGAACATTGCTCTTTGAGACTCAGAGGTCGTCTTTCTTGGCAAGCCACTTGAAAGTACTGTCCGAGTGCTTGCCTTTTCCTTTCGCCATAAACGAACAAACCCTCGATCATCATCAGTATTGTCTACCAGCTTTCGTGGTACACTGCCGCAACCCAGTTGCTGGTGAGAAGTTGAAGTTGCTTCCGGATGTTACCCTCAACTTCTCGGAGGATGGTGCATCGCAGTTGCAGGACGTGGCTCTAATCTTGATCTGCTCTTGGGACACACCAGAAACAGAGTGTAGCTTCATGGTGTCTTTAACCTGCTCCACTCTACTCTACCTTCGTAACAAATGTGCTTCTGCTTGTGTGTAATCTTCCTTAGTGTATTCCAAGCATGGCCGGCGGAGCAGGGGAGGGGTGGGGGGCGCCAGCCCCCCCAATTCTCAGGCCAAGAAATGATTTTTTCCGCAACACATACTTGCTACTTGTCCCCGATGAACTTTTTTCTTTTCTTTTCGAGCAATTTTTTCTCCGCCCGCCGGCCCTGCCAAGGAGCTGTTGCTCTGGCTTGTTGACGCCCACGTAAAGAACTCGTGTGCATCTTGGATGGTTGCTTTGCCAGTCTTGACTGCATCATCTGCGTGGGGAGTCTATGGTCCCTTATTATATGGCTAGCTAAATTTGCTCACTCTGATTGGTCAATTAGAGGTCCGTAAGTTACCGTACCGACCTGTCACATTTGCTTTGTTTGGGTTTTGCTTCGTTTTTAACTGTACGGCGATTTTTACAAACGAAATGACCAACAAACTATCATTGAAGTAAACTAAACTCTCATCAGAGGCTGGCCTAGCTCATGCAGTTGAGAGAATTTAGATAAGATAAACAAGTACTAAATGCTCTTTACTCCCTTTACTCTTTTGGCTTTCACTGTAAAAGTAATATTCTTATTTCAAGATCTGATAGACTTGAAACAAGGCGAGAAATATCAAAATAAGAATTTTATTTCTTACTTTCAGGGTTAGAATCTCAAATTAAGTTTTTATTATCTTAAAACAATACTCTAGATATTCAATATATTAAAATAAGATTGGTTTTCTTAAAGCAAGGGAAATGAGTCTTATTTTAAGAATGCGTATCTCGTTTTAAGGGAGATAGATTCTAAAACCAAGATATATTTAAAAACGTCTAGTTACCCCGTTCCATGAGTTCATAGTCAGAAGCAACCCTATTCAGGCATCAGAAAAATATTTTGACTATACACTTTCACTACATATGTGGTACCACACAACTTTCACAGCAGAAAAGATTTGTGTTAAATTTTATATCGGATTCCTATTTTGAAAATTAGGCTTGTTAAAATTGTTAAACAGTATGCATGATTATGGATTTTGGACATATTTGAAACCGTTTTATATTACACTGTGACCAGAAGAGTAAGGGACACACTCAAGCTGAGTTAGTTTAATATTTCAGTTGTTTTCTGCGAGCCACAACCAATATTGACTTTTTTTTAATTTTACCATGATAAGACTGTAAATTTTATAGCCTGAGCTAGCCTGATTTATCATGATCACTGAGCAGTCATCTCACATGGAGCCCTTTCATATCCAGGATGGTTACTGTATTTGCCTCTTGTTTTGCGATCAATTTGACGCGCTTGGGAATAAGCCTGGTTTCCATATGATCGTAACAGTCGGCGATCACGATCGGTGACCGGTCGGCGTCCCATTGCAGATCTATGGAAACACTCTACTCCAGCGTCGCCGATGGTCAGCGACGTACGATCGTAATGGTCGGAAGAGTAGAATCTAGTTCTACTTTCCCGACCATTACGTCGCCGAGCCAGATATTTTCAATGGAAACGCCTGTCTGCGATGGTCTGCGATCTGTCGCCGATAACCTATTGTTCTTGTAAAACACGTGTCATTCATTGCCCAATCAAAATCGAGATCAATATACTTTGCAGGACTGTCTGCGATCGGTCCAGATATATGGGAACATTTGTCTGTGGTGTCTGGGATCAATTACGACCTTTCGACCCAAACAGCTTCCGATCGCATCGCAGACTGTCGCAGACCCTTTTGGATCATATGGAAACCAGGCTATAGATATTGTGACTATCTTTCGTTTCCGATCGGAGGAATCGGAGGCAGTCAGAATTTAAATTCCGAGTTAACCTAGGTGCCAGTTTCCCAAAAGCAGACCGCACGCGCAAAATTGATCGAAAACACAGTTTGATCAAAGGTCTTTTATTTATTATGATATTGTACAATAGTCTAACCATATGAAAGGGCTCCCTGTGTCATCTTGAAACTTTATAGGGAATTTTATACCAATCTATTTAAGCTGGATCGCAAAAAGATGTTTTTATTGCATAAAATTATTGACATATTTCCATACATTGTTACTTAAAAAATGTTTCGGAACAATTACACAACTTTTAACTCAACTTCATATATTAATTTCCCTGTCATTTGTCAAGCTGGGTCAAATTACATGTAAATGGAACATGTGGAACAGATTTAAATGGCCAACGAATGGGTAAATACCAGGATTATCGAACCATACGGTATTAAGTAAAACAATTGTGAGGCTTTATGCATGATAAACGAAATTCTGAGATTTCAGCATTTTCTAGTTTTAAGTAAAAAAAAATCATTCATTCCGAACTAATGTATTTGGGTACCTTTTCTCACAAAGATTTTTAGTTCCAGTAACTGGTGATTATATCCTGCCAAAACTATCGAGAAACTGAGTATCTCTAACAAGCAGTGATGCATGTGGCAATTCGATAACTTTAACACAACAATTGTGCATTAATGATGAAGTACGTATATATTACAACCCCACATTTTTCTTCAAAAAATGGTTTGACGAAAACATTTATTTTACATTTTTCTAGTATTATTATAAAGATTTTTGATTTTTGAATGATCATGAGACAACAACAAGAACAAAAACCTGAATTTGTAACAAAACTAAAAAAAGAAACACTTATAAATATGAAGCTTTGTCCAAATATCGGTCTATTTTGAACGTTGGATCAAAACTGGATTGAACGTTGGATCTTAACTGGATCTTAACTGGCTTTGTATTAATGCCGGGTTCACAGGGACAAGCTTGAAATTAAATTGGACTGGTATTTAATCGAGAAAATACCGTATCTTAATGAGATATGTGACCCCCAGCCAAATACTTCTGTTTCAGACGTTTCTTACTTGCAAAATACCTGATGTAAAACTTTAAAAGAATTCTGAATGTGAGAAGAGTTGACTTGGGCGTGAATATCCTTATTTCAAAGTGTATATATGAAATTCAGTTCCAAGCCACTAAACAATGCACAGCACTCCCTGGGCAAGTTAGCAACCTTCAAAAGTCTTCAATAATTGCAATGAGCAGTTTTGGAATTTGTCCAGTGACTCCTGCTAGTTCTGTATTGAAAGTACTGTCAACCTACTGCCAGTGCATTTTCTTTCAAGGCAATGTACAGACTACCTTTGCTCTTGTATCCATGTAGCACTTGATGACAATGCAAATCTGAATGTTGGACTACATGAAGTCCTTGAGCAAGAGTTGGATCACAGAGTTTGAAGGCATTCACTTTCATGCAGAATTTCTCACATTCCATTACCTTCACGACAAAAAAAGGATTTGGTCTGTGCAAAACATACCATATCCTCATTATACGCCCAAAGTCTGGCAAAGGTGATCCTGCATCCACACCGAACAGCAAGTAATTATTTGCACCGCATCTGTAAGTAGTGCCATTCACTGAGACTGACTGGGACTCGAAGATATCAACACCATCTAGGTCAAGTCCATAAAATCTTCGAAGCAGGTTCTTTGCATAGATGTCATCATGTCCAACAAGGGCAGTTGAGTTGCCAAGGCGAAACTCATCTTCAAAAAGTGGTCCTGAATCACTATCGTTGTCGATTTGGATTGCGTTGGCACACTCCATTTGCTGATGGCGTCTTGCAAAAGACAATGGAAGGTTTTTAAAGTTTTTTAGCTTCCTTGCTATATCCTTGAAATAGGAATGTTTTGCTTCGAAACGCATGCACCATGACCTTATCAAAGGTCCAAAAAGTAATATCTGAGTGGGAAGATGGACCATATAGTGTTGCTTAGGTATAATCCGTGCTGAATAGATGTCCTTAAAACTCGTCAGGTGCTCTTTAATTAGACGCTTTAGGTTTATTATGGCGCTATAACTGATACGCTGTGCGAAGCAAAAACTCATTATTTCTAGAAGAGTAATAAAACAATTCCAGTGTGGATCTTCGTCGTTTGTGCAATCTTCCAAGATAAGTGGAAGAATCCTTGAAAGTTCCCACATCTGGGCTGCAGACTGGCCAAGGTTAGTTTTAGAACTGTGATCCACATCCCAACTCCTAATTGGCGCAGGCTTGTCTTTTATATTTGAATATCCGTATGGAAAATTTTGAATTTTCCTGTTGAGTTCCTCAAGAGTGAGTTTTCTGATTTCAAAATAGTGTTTTAAAAGGAACTTTAACTCGTACGCCACGATTCCTTCCAGAAAAATGTGCATTATATCTTGAGGTAGCTGTTTAGTCACATCGAAGTTGGGTACTTCACACAGTATGGATTGTCGATTTATACCAAAGTGCTTAGACAAATAATTTCGCAAAAATGCTGAACCTGCGTTTTCAAATTCTTTGACATGTTCTTCATGAAGCTCTTTGTGTCGAGGCAAAAAGTCTTCCTCAGTAAAATGTTCTTGCATGGATTCCCAGTCAGTCATACAATTGCGACATTTCCTTCTTGCTCCACCAACACCCTCTTTAAAGCCACCCAGTAAGTGACTAGCTGGGGTGTCTGCCAGAACAGCTAATAGTGAGCCACGTATGGGCAACTCTCCATCACCAATAATGAAATTATGTCCTGAATCACTTGACAAGATCTTCAGTTCTTCAACCAGAGGCGCAAGAATCTTGTCTATACCATATTTTTTAATCAGTTCCACTTTGCAAGTACTGAAGAGATGGATTGATTTCAATTTTGACCGTTCCTTAAAATCGATGTTAGCCAGTTGGTAGTAGAAGAATCCAATCTTGTGAACTTTGTTTGACAGTGGATTAACAATATTTACATCGTCATAGTACACGAGTAGCTTCAGTGACCTTTCATCGATTGAGAAAAGGGGATGCCTATGAATAAAAGAACCATTTATAAAGTCCTCCATGATCTGTATCTCTGAGTGTTCCTTTTGCTCTGAGCTTCCAAGTACTACTTTTAAGAGCTTCTTCGATGCTGATAGATGTGACTGCACTGTTTCGAGAATTGGAATGTAGTAAAATACTTCATTTTTCTCAATGATTCTTTTCTTGTTCTTGCGTTTTGCCATGACTCGAGTTTTTCCAAGTACAACCTCTCGTGGTTCCTGTGATTGGAAGTAAAGATTTATAGTTACGAAAAGTACTAAATTACAAAAACTAATTTTATATGTTACCTGACTGTTTTCCATTTTACGCAACCTTTCGGTCAAAGTAACAAAGTACATTTTCGTTTTCTCTTCTGTCAATCAAATTTGTTTTGTTTATAATTTCGCGCATCTCAACCAATTATCATTATCATAGAAGGCGTGGTTTTGTTCGATTGATGGAAGTCGAAAACACTAATTCCAGATGAAGTGATGTGTTTCAAAGGTCGCGTAAAATTGAAAACGGTGGTAAATATCACTGCAAATACATCTACCAGCTATAGGTGTATTGTCTGCATATTTTAAAATTTATAGTGTTATAATTTCAACTTATTTGCGTGCAAACTCTAAACTTCAAATATTATCTGGGCTTTACTGTACTTAGTTATTGTATCTATATGCAAGGCACTTTGAAAACTGATGACACTCTGTCAAGAATTTCAAGTTTCTATTGTATAATTACTTTCCCCTCTCTATCTCTCGTGAAGCTTCCCTCAACAAATAACAAATATTACAGTACACGTGCTGGCTGCAGTCATACAAAAAGAAACTTGCTGCAGTCGCAGATGGATCTGTTCGAGTAAAACATAGATTCTTGTGACCACTGATGCAGAATGGAAAGCATAATAACTTATGTTAATGCATGTCGAGAATATTTGTGTTTAAGTTATGCATGCTAAAAAACAGCTGAAAATAATTAGAAACTTACCACATATGGAAGGTTTTTCCTGATAAATTCAGTTTGCAACCATCCTGTTTGAAGTCCATCAAAAATATTGCCACACTCTTCAAAACACTCACTGGCAGCAGGCATGTCTTCCAAATTGACATTTAGAGTTTCTAATGACTCCGCCAAAGTTCTCTTGAGAGTGTGCAGTGCTCCCTTAAAAAGCTGGGAAGTTGCAACTGCAATGTTTTCAACAGTCTTCTGTGGAAGTCTATTTTGTGACTGAATCTTCAATAAAAAGTGTGCAGCTTTATCTTGCAGGAGATAGTTGTCCTGTTCATGTTGTACCGGTGGACCATTTTGATAATTATTTATCTCAGTATCAGGCCTCTCATTCTGTAGCTGATCATCAGCTATTACAAATTGCAACTGATCAGTTTCATCTGGATCACTGTCCTCATTATTTTCAGTTTCTGGGAATAGACCATGCCAGGTTTCACACCAGTTACCTATAAAACCAGTCGTGTTGGTATCAATTTGAAAGTATTTATATGGTACATGTAAATGTCAGTGATATAATATGCAATAACATTATTTATAGCTGTGAAATATGAACAAAAATTTTATCTAACTTTTAAAGGCCAGGAAATAATTTTCATGCCTTTATGTGTAATTCCCGTGAGTATTAGATTCTTTGTAATTGTACATGTATGAGCTACATCCATATTAATGTATCTTCTCAACCGTTACCTACACATACAGAAAAAATACACATGGGAATAATGGTAATGGTTTGAATTGGGAAAACAATATTAGACCAAAACGAAAGAGGTCTACTGGCGGAGAAGTCGACCACAAATGAACAAAATATACTTGAACTACGATCGATTTCTATTTTTTAGAATAAACGGTAAGTTTTTAGAAAAAAAAATCTTGATATCAGCTTTTGAAAAACCTGGAGATTTTCGTGGCTTACCGTGAGACTGCGAGATTTAGCTGAAAACCTCACCTGGAGTCTCACGGCAAAACCTAGCCTGGAGACTTGAGATGTCTGGGCAGCCGGCCAAACAATATCTTTGACAACAAAGTCAAAGACATCTGTCCAGGCAATAAATTCACAACTGTTACATAATCGATCACACAATCTGTCACACAGTTTTTTAGAAACATTACGATGCTGGGAATTAATAGGAAGGTTTCCTAATCACCTCATAAGGAGCAGTGTAAAGGCAGATATTCTTATTTGGAACTGTGGTCATCATGAGCTGTGGCAAAAACTTTGAAATTGGTTCTTACCCAGTGTAATTATAAGAATCAACTCAAATGTAGTATTACCCAGTACGTCATTTTAACAATACATGAAATGCATCCTAAGCTGGAGACTTGAAATGTCATAGAATGCACTTGGCTGCCAGTACGGAATGTCAAAAAAAGCGAATCTGGGAATTATGTGGAATATGTGAATTACGTACTACTAGGCAATAATATGCCCGAGACACAATCACACAGTGGCTTGTTTGTAAACTACTGAAATGTTTAGGATGCGTATTACAAATATAATTATCTATATACCGTAAAATTCCAAATATAAGCCCTGGGCTTATAGTTTTCAAAGTACTTTTTAATGGTCTTATATTCGGAGGTGGGCTTACATTCGGGTGGGCCTATAGTTGGAAGGAAATTTGCGTCCTGAAATTAGCCAAAATTACAAGAGTTTATACATGTAAGCAATAAACCCTAAGTAACAGGCATCTGGGCTTATATTCGGGCGGGCTTATTATAAACAGAACAATTTTTATGTTTGAAATTTGATGGGCTTTTGTTCGGGTGCGCTTATATTTGGAATTTTGCGGTATCTAATTATTATAAAACTTAATCTAAACTTTAGTATATAACACATGTTTAAAAAAACATCAATGGCTATAAACTACTATAAAAATTTATATACATAATTTGAAATTGAACTCTGCGACATGAGGTGCATAACCCGTCACATTTGATTAAAATTGGCGATCACCTATATGTTGACTTCAATAATGTCCCGCTTGTAACCCAACACCCAAACGAAGTAAATGAAGAATTATTTGTACAGATCAACTCTTATTATAGCAGACACCTTTGGAACCGTCATTTGATGTCCATAATAGCGAGATTATGATAATGAGTTGTTTCCATACATTTATTTGTAGTCAGGAATCGAGCTTGTCTGTAGTAGCAAGGGGCAGGGTGTCCGTAATGGCCTACAGAGATTGAACTATGTAGCTTATTACTTTGCTAAATAAATTTTACTGCATTTCAGGAATTGGAAGCTTAGAATC
>JAOEHT020317990.1:0-10095 GCA_025448195.2 Parazoanthus atlanticus | reverse complement strand
ATGTACGTAAAAGTACATTCAGGCTCCTTGCACTTAACCTTATAGACAACTCCTGTGACTCTGTCCTCTGGTGGACGATCCTTTGGTTTTCTGAAAATGGACGACAGTATAACACAGTTTTTACATTGGAGTTCCGAAGTGCTCGTTTGACCCTATCTGACACCCCTTGAATGTAGGGAATCACAACGTCTTTTAAATGTCTTTTGAAATCCTTGTTTAATTTTTAATTTTTCAATTTTTCAATTTTTATTAATTTCTTCAAACGATTTTTGTTAATTTTCATGTACATAGATAGCAGTTTTTGTTACCTACGTATTTACCCTGGTTGTATAGAGGTGTCTTCTTCTATTAAGTGTTGATAAAGACTGTTACTATACTTATTATTATTGTTGTTATTATTATTTTTGCCATTGCCACTGCCAATGCCAGTTCCAGTGTTGTTGCCACTGCCATTGCCAGAACCAATGCTATTGTTTTTGTTAATGTTGTTATAATATTGTTATTGTTATTAAGATAATTGAAATAATTATACCAGCTTGTTTTTCCTTTAAGGCTTTCGAGAGGAGAAAACATTGAAGAAAACCGCAACAACCTAATCAAGATCGCTCAGTCGTTTCTGAATAGAATATTGGAGTCAGCGGACAAGTAAGTAGAATATAAGTTTCTAAATCATGCCTTCAGGGGCTTTTCAGTAGTATAAAGTGTATCACCAAAGTTAAGAAAGGTTATTCAACTACACAAATATTAGGAGGCAGCACCCAAAGCCAGGAACCCATGACCAGGAAAGTCCAACTCAGTCATCTCCATAAGTTTCTCTGAATTTGAAATCCAAATCATGATCAAGTTTCTTCATCTGTTGTTCTCTAAGATCACTTTCAGGTTCACTGTTTGTAGTATTACGTTTGTTGCTCGAGTTTGTGTCTTCATTTTCAGTTGTGTTATTATCGGTAGTCTTTGAAGAGAAAGAAAACTTACTGGGGAAGATTTTGAGTCTGGTGAAACTTTTGATATTTGCAGTTTTTGTAGTTATTCGTCATGTGTTTTAGTAGACTTATATGCGTAAATTAAGGCTAATAAGTGATGTAGCAACATAAACAAACACAGATTGGCTGGTAACACAATTGATTTGCAGCAGACATTCTGAAAAGATCCAGATTTGTCAAAATGGTATGACACGGAGATGAATTGAGTTCCTAATAATGGGCTCCTGACAAAGCACATTATTTGAAAGAATTGTTTCTGAGAAATGACAACAAAGCGCTGTCTATAAAACAATTGTTTACCTGGTTGAGCAATAACAACAAAGAAGACTGTTACTTATATAAATTTACATATATAGTCCCAAAGTTGAAGACGCTTAAAAGCTATTTCTAGTTTTGCATTCAAGTAATAGACGAGCCAGCCTTAATATTTAACTCCTTTGATTGTTTAAAACGTGTTAAAAATTGGCATTTTTGTGCAATGTTTCTTAATAATGTTAACTGTAGACATTGGTGTTGTTTTGGTGTTCAGAAATACCTGATAAATTGCGTTTGTTTAGTTTCCTGCTGTGTCGCAAATGCATTAGCTTTTCACAAGGGACTCTAATACCAACTTGCTGTCTTTTCGTACTTTTAAACATGTGCTGTAAAAAGATGTCAGGTAGAAACTGCAGTTTTGTTGTGCGAGTGGGACATTTAGAAAACTCAAACTCTTGATCATTGGCTACGAACTCTACCACTGAAAATGTGCTTCTCCTTGACAGTAAACTATAAAACAAATTGTGAATTTCAAATCCAAACTCAAATCCAAACCCAAATTCAACCCTGACCCTATTTCCAAGACCTTTCCGTACGAATAATGAGTAGAAGTTTGAATTTGAGTCTCTTTAGTAATATTTTGATTGTTTTATATCAGTCAACGTCAAAAAACGTTCTTACAAAACTAAAGTTTTGACTGTTTATGAATTGAATAACTTTAACACACTACAATTGAGTGAGCCAAAGTGAATTTCTCGTTTAAGAATGTATGTTATAGAAATATAAACAATAGCTATAACATACAATAAAACTATGGAAACGTTTACACCCTCGCCCCTCCGCCCCCCCGGTTAAACAAGACCACCCAACCCCAGAAGAAAGTAACTAACTGTAAGAAATGAAAGATACTTTTTATAAACAACTCCAGCCTCTCCAATATAGCTACACCCCTCCCCAAGAAATACAATTTTGTTCGAATACCCCTCCCACGCAAATCCCACCTATCCTCTATTCAATAAAGCAAACCTTTCATACAAAGTTTACAAGTCGACGGGAGGATTCTGAAAGAGACGAAAGATTATTAAGTTTAGAAATATAGTTCTTGACTGTTTATTTCTTTTTTAGTTTTCCAGTTCAGCTTCGAAGTCTTTGTGGTTGCTTGAGAAAGGTAAAACAAAATTTTAAGTTGGTGTCGTTTTATTCACATTACTTTCCTGATGAGTAAGTTGCAGTTACATAGTGTGATACGACTGTCGCAATAAACGTTGACAGCTACAGAGGACAATACCAAGCGCGAGAGGAATTATGGGACTCCCGTATTTACGCTACGTACCATCCAATGACCTGTACATGATCATGAAGCAAACGAAACCATGAAAGCGCGAAACTAAGTAGTTTTGATGAATAACCAGCTAGGCAGTTTGCGAAATTAGAGCTACTACAGTTGACTCTCAGTAACTCGAACCGTCAATAACTCGAACCTCACGCTAACTCGAAATAAATTCGTTCTCTCCTCAAGTCATATTCCACTAATTTACTCCCGATAACTCGAATCTTTTTACAGTTCCCTTGAAGGGCGTCAACAGTATCTGGTTATTGTGCTTTTCGCAGGTCAACCTCGTTTGAAATTGCTGTATACAATACATGTAGAACAACTCTATCTGGAACAGTCGAGATTGTAGGAAATTATCAGGCTTCAATAGAAGGTTTTATTAGCTACAGTTTGCTGTATTCTATCGTTGGTGGTTCACAGTCATTGTCATATTGAGTGAAAGTGTGCTAATCATGGGAATAAGACATACTATGGAAGGGAAACAGCAAAGGTATAGCCATTAATTACGGCAGGCCCTATTTCATATTATATTGTATGTTGTAGTTCACCTTTTAAATCACATTTCACCTGCAGCTGGATGTTTGTTTCTGTTTTCACAGGTTGTTCACCACAGATTCCCTAAGAGCACCATAGAAGCGGTTGGAAGCGCCATATTTCTTAGGTTTATTAATCCAGTCATCAGTGAGTACTCTTAATGATAATTTTGCATCAGATAGTATTATGAATAGCTGTTCTTGTTTTTGCCGGGGATACATACATGCTTACATACATGAACTTTATTTGTATAGGAAATCATATGGTTTCGAGTGCAATTTGGAATAAATTTGAACGAGTGGGTTTTCAAATAGTTCATAATTGCACGAGCCTTTAGGCGAGTGCAATTTGAGCTCTTTGAAAACTCACGAGTTCAAAATTATTCCAAATTGCACGAGAAAAACCATATAATTTCCTTTTAATAATATACATGAAAAAATTTCGACAGGAAGTGACGTCTGCGAGACATGTGACAAGTTAATTTATTCAACAAACCATAGTATATCTGTCAAAAGTGGAGAAAAAAACTGTTCGTTTTATAAATTTAAGAACCTTGAAAAAATTCCCTTTATTTTGCACTAAATTTCCTCAAACAGCACTGCTCTTAGCCAATCAGCATCGAGAAATTTTTTCATGTATATTATTACTATTATTATTATTATGATGATGATGATGATCATCATCATTATTATTATTATTATTATTATTATTATCGTTAGTTTTGTAATACAATAACGATGACGAATAACGTTAACGAGGTGGATAACTTACTGCCGTATTCATTTTACAAAGGTTTTGTCTGATGAAATTGAATTGTTAAAGTATACTAGAATTATCGAATGTCAATGAAAACCAACAAGGTCTTTGAAGACGTTATCATGTTAAAGAGCCTCCGTTTCATCGCAAGCGCTTTGCGAACTGCTTGCAATACGCTTTCTGCTTTTTCTTCTTCATTCGACAGAGAAAAATAGGCATCGTTTTGTTTTAACCAAAATCGGGTGGGCATGTGTACTTGGCTTTTTTTATGTTTCACCAACCTTAACAGTAATCTACCTATTTGTTTGTGGTCACAGAGTACCAAAGGCCCAAAGATTTTGCGGTTGTTGTTTACAATTTCGCGAGATTGTATATGAAGCAGCAGACTGCCAAAGTTAACAATAATTTGCATTTTGGTTTGCCATGAACATTTTCGCATCGGCGGTTTGTGTTAATGGAATGGTTAGCTCCATTTCAAAGAAACCCATGTTGGAATCTACATAATTCAGCTTTGAAATGCTTTGTTCGTGTGAATGGTTGCGATCTATCACAGTACTTATGGACGGATCCAGCGACACAATTGCAAATAAGTGATTTTGGAAGCACAGTCATTTATCGTTCCAGTTCAACTTTTCATAGAAAGCATCGGTTTACTACCACTTCGAAATGGCAGCTTCCATTTTAAGAAAGAATCCAGAACGATGTAGTAAACACCTGGCTTTGGAAATATCTCGAATTGTTTCCGATTTGGAAGCAAGAGTTACGGTAAATATACAGCATATAATAGATAAGTGAAATAATAATTATGTAGCATATAGTCTGGCGTGTTTCGCCAGCATCAGTGGGTAGACAATTGATTACTGCTGTGAAGAAAATGTGGTTTAGAACCCGTGAAAGTTTTTTATTTCTGATTATTTATTTCAAATCTTAACAGAAAGGTGATTTAACAGACGATGAACTGGAGTTGCTTTACCAGAAGATTGAGCAACTGAAGGAGGCAGAGCAGGTAAGTCGTGTATTTCAGACTTTTCTTGAAATTCTCCACTCTTGTTGGTCTGATACGCCGTAAAAATTCTAAGATTGCACACTGTATTTTGGAATTTGCTTGATATTCAGTCATTATATGTACACGAGCTGTGTGAAAGTTATACTTTGTTACATCCATGCCAACTGAAATATTTTGAAAAGCTAATACAAAAGTTTACGCGGTAGTTTTAGTCGCACTCACGAAGGTCGTATCTAACCACTCATTGGCTTAATTTAAACAGTGTCAAATTATAATAAAATAATACCAGCTGGTAATGTTCAAAATTTATAAATTTGAGGATTTATATAAAACCGCGTGACGTTAGCGTTTAGTTGAGCTTTTCTTTAAATATTGCCGTTTTATAAACAGGTTTTCACGACTCTTTTTTCTAACTTCTTGAATATACTTTCATCATCAAAGACCATTGCGATAAGGAATACTCTCTTTATTAATACGTTTCGTACTGTTTGTATTTTGCCACCTGTTGGCGAAGGTTTGTTAGTAATACATCTCATACAATCTTACATACATTTATCAACGTCAAAGCACCAATCCTAGTGCCTAGGAGTACAGCTACTACGAGATCTGGAGAACTAAGGAACATCTAAGCCGGCAAGAGCTGCAACAGATCCTCTTTTTTCCCCGTACAACACCAGAATGGAACGGCTTATCTTCTGTCATCCGAGAAACTATCTCAGTACTACAGCATACTATTGACCTTGTTTCAATCACACAATCAAGCCACTATTACTTACATCCACTGCCATTACCTTACGCTGGATATCCTTAATTGAAGAGATTTAGATTTAGATGAAGACGTTATTCTTTCTTTCGCTCACAAAAATTGCTCAGGGGAAAAATTTGAAAATGTTAATTGGTTAAAATATTAGCAATAGTATTGCGATATTTACTATACAAACTGTTTTTAAAGAAAATTTGCATCTTTTAGCGCTAATATGACTTCCACACATGGCATAGCCTTGAAGAAATTTTGAATATCAACATGACAGAACAATAGACCTTTATCACGATCTGTAGGTCATTCGAAAACTTGAATTTAGCTCTTCTTGAATGCCAGAAATAGAAAGAGTAAGTCGAAGTTGGTAAACAGCAACAATTTTGGGGATTTGTCTCAAGATCTTTGACCTTGACGATGTTTTTAAAAACAGAAATATTAAGAGAGAATGTCAGTATTGTGAATTTTGTGTGGACGTGCAAATTCCAAGTAAAATTCGCCATACATTCTCAGTATTTTTTGTTGTTGCTAAAAATTTCGCAATTGTCGCATTTTCTTTTTTGGATTTTTAAGATTCAAGTTTTAGAATAGCGTCCTCCGCAGGCAGCTCTAGTGGCACTTCAAACAAGATATATGCAATATAGGTCAATGATGGCAAGTAAGTGGTCCATCATCACCTCTCATTTGCCTACATTTACCTACATTTACATATTGCCACACTGAGTTACCTGCGGAGGTAGCTATAGCTGACAGAAGGAGATCGTCAACAACGTTTTCATTCGCTAAGTTAGGTTGGCGCTATTCCCAGAAAACCTGAAAACTTTGTTGCATACCATTTGCCGAATTGAAAGCAGTAAAGTTCGTGTGGTTTAGAGTTAAAGTTTAGCAAGTCCGTTGTGAACCGCCAAGAGCGTTCGATGTGTGCTATAAGTCCGATCCTTCACGCGTGTCGCAATTAAATACCTTTGTTAATATTGTTTGTACCTTTAGAAAATTGGAATGCTGAATGAAACTAACACAGTCCTGAGACAGAGAATCGACCAGATACAGTATGAAACCACGGTATGTTTTTTCTCTCTTCAGACCAAGAGTTTATCATTGGAGTTTAAGCCCCCGTGCGCGGGTGTGTGAGTGTGCGTGGTGCGTGCGTTCGTGCTTACATGTACACGAGTACATATGTATATGTCCTCAGACGGATAATCGTATATTATATGTAGCTTTTTTGTCTTCAGAAAAGGTTATCACACTGTACATTAAAACTTGGGGTTGGAGCTACGCTACTGAGCTTTAAACACACGCACATTTACTGACGCACGCGTGGGTGTGCTGATCATTGTGTATATGAACCTGTGTATGTGTACCTACATGTGCATATACGTTTATGCGCATGTATGTGTATGTTTAGTTGTGTTTGCATGTATATATAAGTACTTGTGTGTGTGTGTGTGTGTGTGTGTGCATGCATGTGTACATGCACGTGCGTGTATATGTATGTATATGTATTTACGAGTGTATTGGTGGTTGTGTGTATGTGTGTGTGTGTCTACAAGAGTGTTGAGTGATCTTGTACTTATCTCTGCATTTGTTTTCGTGTGATCTTGTTGTTGTCTGTTATTAATGGTATTGTGGTTGTTGTTACTGTATGTGTGTGTGTTGTGTGTAATTGTGGTTGTGTGAATGTGTATGGATGAAAACTTGGATATATGTGTGTTTTATCAATCGATTTTACAGCATGATTTTGTTGTTTTCAGGATGGAAGGTCAGAAGCAAGCACGCGTGATGGTTGGTCTGAAACGGACGCAATTCAAAGGGTACGTCACATCTGTTTGAGTTATCGTGACTTTGATTCTAGTGGACGAAAGCTCACTGTTTATCTAAGAAAGAATCTGAGGCAATTTCTGTGTTACTTCCATTTCTGCTGCATGCGCATTGTTCAAAGCCTTGTCAATATGACATTACAATGATAACAATGAAATAATATGTTTATAAAGCGCAAACCAACGTATGATGTTCAAAAGCGCTCTTCACTGTGTTCATAGAATAATAATGAACATAGACTTTGTTCCATGATTTACTCACAATGACTAAAAGATTTCATTAAAAAAGAAATTGTGTCATATGTACTGACTTTAAGAAAACAACACTATTAAGCTAATAGTGTAACAAAAACGAAACAGTCGAAAGCTGATCATAAAAGGAAACTATATAGAAACAGGAAAACGGTTTCTCTCTTAGCTCGGTCTTTCGCCACTGCATTTCATTTATCATCGAAGGTTTCAGAATTCCTTTATTATGTACGACGCATGGCCATAATTTGCAAGTTTTAACATTTGAAAAAGGTAGATTTTATATATAGTTTGTAGACCTTCGTTAAGTTTAACTATTTTATATTTAAACTTTTTAAAATTCAAATGTTATCATTATAATTGTTTGACGTATATCATAATTCAGCGGGATGATGGCTGCTAGTTTCCAAAGTTGAATAAACTAATATCAAAAAGTGTTTACTCAAAACTAAAACTAAAATGCTAACGGCAGAGAACTGGAACAAGTTGAACGACATATTTTGCATAAAACTAAGAGCTTCTTTGCACTTTGACGCGAATGGGCAACCTTTGCAAAAGTATTTGTAAGCTGTAATGTCCAGGTAGTGACGGCCCTTTCCGTAATGATATAACTAAAAACAATGTAAGAACAATGTAAAATATAATAAAAATATTATATTACATATATTAATGATATAACCACTAGTATCGATTTTGAAAAGGTATAACTGGAGTATTATATAGCGACCATGAATTTGCTGACGGAAATATTTCTGATAAGATTTAATTCTCAGAGTAAAACTCGTAAAGTACAGTAAACACCCGCGTGTTTTCTAAATCAGCCTGCGTTGAGATTGTATTTATTGATATCTAATGGTAGCTAATGACAGCTAGTGATAGCTAATGATAGCTATTTGTTTCCAAATCTCAGCCTGTAGATTCTTAATCCACCAGATTCTTACTCGCGGATTTTCACTGTATGTTAAAGAATAAAAATTTAAAAAGATTCAAGGTGATGATTGTGTTGAGCAAAAACGAATGTTTGAGCGTTTTACATCTTTTCCCGGCCACCCTTTAAACTTAAACCAAGTATCTAAATAAACCGGCTGAATTAAAATATGATATAATAGTCAACCTCACGGAAATACTGAAATAGTCAGCCTTACTAAAATAAAAATGTGTTTGAACAATAAACTTATCAAAATTGACTAAAACCCCGTAAGTTTAATAATAAAATAATAATAATAATAATAATAGTATTAACTGATAATAATAATAGTAATAATAATAACAATAAGAAATGATGATGATAATAATAATAATAATAATAATAATAATAGTAATAATAATAATAATAATAACAGCAAGTGAACTTGTCACTAACCAAGTTTAAAGCGGCCAGTATCTAAAGACATCTGTATCACAGGGGAGACTACTTCTTGTTCATGACTTTGGTCTGACCCAGTCAGAGATTGAAAGTTTGCTGACACCAGTGGAGGGATTAACACGAACCAACACCGGGGCGAGTGATAGCGGTAGGCAAACATCGACAGCTGCTTATGATCAGGTAATGCACAAATCAGTGGTCCCCCGGGGAAGCGATTAATATAAAACGTAAAATATAATATACTTCTTTTTAATAAAAGATTACTCACGAAGACGTAACAGCTTGTAATTAAACACTGCATGAACTACAAGATAAATGAAACTATACACTGAAACGAAATGCTTAGCGAAATCGCACCTCTAAACATATAAAAATAAAAGTGTGATACTATATGATAAAATAAAACACTAGAAAGTAAATAAAAAGAATCAAATTAACTCTTACTTTCCTAGAACGTTATTTTTGGGCGTTGTTTGTGTACGTACTTTGTTGTTTGTATTTGCGTTTGCGTTTGCCGGCGTTTGCGTCTGTGTCTGTGTTTGCATTGGTATTTGAGTTTGCGTTTCTGTCTGCGTTTGTGTTTTGTGTTCGTAAGTCTTGGCGAGTGTGCATTCCATTGTTAGTGACTTTAGCAAGCTCCTAAAAATCGCTTAATTAAAAAAGTCGCCAAATATAAAAACTGCTAAATTAAATAATCGCAAACCACATTTTAAGCATCACGAAAACTTCATTCATATCAAAAGGGTGTGAGAACCGTACTCGGAAGATCCTTGTTAACTAGTAAGGAATAAACATTAAACACACCTGTGTTATGTCCACAGGCTGACCAGGCTGTCCAGGCCTCTGTTGTCGTACAATCGACAAACCGTGAGATACAGACAGCTGGGGACCTGATGAAGCTTGTTGAACTGTCATACGACGGGTCCATTCCAGATCACATCGCTAAGGTAATCCTTGAATACTGTACGTGTACGTGTACGTGTACGTGTACGTGTACGTGTACGTGTACGTGTACGTGTACGTGTACGTGTACGTGTAC
>JAOEHT020317989.1:0-18110 GCA_025448195.2 Parazoanthus atlanticus | reverse complement strand
CAGGTCTGGAGTGGACGGCAGCGCTGGGGGTGGGGGGTGGGGGAGGGGATGAAGAGGAAGAGGGAAGATGTACAAGACGGCCTATACTGTCATTGATATCGATTCATGAAACTTGACCTATGTAATACGGGGTTCAGAAGTAAAAACTGCCATAAATACAGAGTACTTGGTATTCCTTGGCGATTTTTTCTTCTAACTAAATTCCACATTTGTTTGAATTGATGAGATAATTGGTCTGTGAAACGTTCTTACAAACTTAGATAACCAGTCGGTCCTTACCTTGGACCCTTTGCCACAAGTTTCCTTGTGTTCCTCCCACTGCTTCTTTAGTGCTTCATGTGCGTTCTGGACTTTCGTCCTCTCGTTTGTGATATACTGCATCTGCTTTTTGAGCTCCTGAACATACACGGTGCAAAACATCATGTAAAAGGTAACGATAGGTTTACGTTCAGGGGAGGAGTAGGTGGGTCGTTGCTCAGAAACCTTCATTGATCAAAGGTTTCTTGGAGAACAACAACAGTATTTATCTCCAAAATGAAAAATACATCGGAGCAAATGAAACGACTACTGATATTTTACGGCATCACCACCTTTGTGCACCCACTGAAGCAATTAGGAAAGAAAAAAACAACAAGAACTGCCATGATACGATAATTGACTTTGCTTCCTTCCGCTTTTCTGTGTTTATCATTCACTGGGTCGTTATTATATTTTTCTTGTGAAGGAGTGGAAATGGTGGGATCTAGAGACCCTAGCACTACCCTCAAACGAAAACGGCCCCAAAACACAAAAATATAGCCACATATATGTTGTAATTCTAAAGGTGACAAAGTAAAGCTGTTTGGCTTGGTTAACATTTACAGTTCTTATGTAACTAATGTTTGCGTAGTGCTCGCAGTCCTTGTCATACAAATTGCTAACATGACTCATAAAAGATCTGCATCAGTATCACAGTCATGCAAACATCTTACGTAAATAAAACGATCAAAACAGTTGACATGTTGGCACGTGTTCTTTTGCTACTTTTCAGAACTTTCTCAAAGGAAGGGGTTTATTTCATCAGTTTGGCTGGTCTATATCCAGGGCCCCTGTAACTCGCTTTTTGACATTACAAAATGTGTTACCTTGATTTTATGTTTTTCTTCTTTTATCTCTTTATCTTTTTCCTGAACTGCAGTCTGCAAATTCTTTTCCGACACAAAATTACTTTCCAGCTGCTTCTTCAGATCCTGAATATATAAAGAAGAAAGAGACGTTACTCTGATGTTTGTGTCTTACATCCACAAAAATCTGGTAATTTGAAATTTACATGAAAAGAAAGAATCTGACAGTGATGGCAGACCAGTGTTGACAGCGATATGACAGAAACTGACCACACTGCGACACTGATGGAAACTGACAGCACTTAGACAGAGATGGAAACTGATAGCACTGTGACAGAGATGAAACTGACAGCACTGCGACACTGACGGAAACTGACAGCACTTAGACAGAGATGAAAACTGACAGCACTGTGACAGTGATGGACACTGACACACTGTGACAGTGATGGACACTAACAGCATTATGACATGGACACTGACAACACCGTGACAGTGATGGAAACTGACAGCACTGTGACAGTGATGGTAACTGACAACACTGTACATAACAGAGGTGAAAACTGACAGCACTGTGACAGAGATGGAAACTGACAGTACTGTGACAGTGATGGACACTGACAGCACTGTGACAGTGATGAAAACCGACAGTACTGTGACAGAGATGGAAACTAACAGCACTGTGACAGAGATAGAAACTGACAGTACTGTGACAGAGATGGAAACTGACAGCACTGTGATACTGATGGAAACTCACCGCACTGTGACAGAGATGGAAACTGACAGTACTGTGACAGAGATGGAAACTGACAGCACTGTGACAGTGATGGACACTGACAGCACCGTGACAGTGATGGAAACTGACAGCACTGTGACAGTGATGGTAACTGACAACACTGTGACAGAGGTGAAAACTGACAGCACTGTACCATCAATGAAACTGACAGCATTGTGACAGAGATGGGTACATGGATACACAAGATAAAAGTCAAACTTCTGAAAAAAGAGAATCTCCAAAGGTTTAGCCGTGAAGCAGCCTCTTTGAATCTTTAGGTCTTCTCCCGGCCAGTCCGCAACACCTACCTGATTGTGGCCAAAGTTTGCCTTTAACTCTTCCTTAAGATCACACACAAGGTTCTCCAGTCTGCACTTTTCTACTGTTGCATCATCAAGATCCTTCCTCATCTTGTTCAGCGATTCCTCATTCACAGCTGGTTCTGCTGTCGGTTTGTCTGATCTCAAAAGGTCAACTTGTGTCTTTAGCTCCTAAGGAGAACAGTAAAACAAGATTGCCTCAGAATGTCAACACCACTCCTTTAGCAGATACGTACATGGTCTCATATGGTTGTTCCAGTTAGTGTCATGTCATCCACTAAGATATCTGATCCGATCTGTGATCTGATCCCAGACCCAATTCAGCATTTGATTCAAGACGGATCCAATCTATAATCCAATCCGTAACTTGATCCATTTGATCCACTGTGCAACTCTACTGATCAACGATTCTGTTTGATCCAAGACTTTATCCGATCTTCGCGAAAGCAAAATCGTGGAGACACGCTCCAAAATGGAAGTGAACAAAGAGATAAGATGGCAAATGGCCCGATGTAAAAAGGGAACATAAACTGTTCGGTTTGTGAGAGTATGGATTGAGTACCTACAGAGTTGTCGCTACTGTGAGTAAGAGAAAGGCAACCACGGTTGCTTTTGCTTCGTACGGCCGCGACCATGGAAATGGATATGTGTTGCCGCTTCAGCCCTTCCATGCCAAGGTAATTTCTTATCAATCAATCAACTATATTCTAATTTTCTTTTATGCTCGTTAAGTAGCTCTGTCCTGATCGTAAAATCAAATATGTTGTTAAACTTGCAGAGTTCAAAATTTGTGAGCAGGAATCTTTTAAAAGGAGTTGAGCTTGACTACATTTAGCTTAATGTGTTTTTGGCACAAAAACTGAAAAAAAAAATTCAACTCAATACCATTACTCAATAATTAAATATTTATATTTCCCGCAACAAATTTATTTATGTTCCGTAGAAGCACTTCTTGTCCAAGTTTCTGTTGTAAATAGAAAAAAAAGATAAGAACTTCTAAAACGTTTCTACAAAATGTCCACCAAAAAGCAAGGAAACTCACAACATAATAGCTGTTTTTGGTGAAATTAAACTGAATGATTTTGTCACGGAATTTTGCAATTGTTTCATAAACTACTGTTTTTCCTCTAACAGTGCAAAGATGAGATATGGTGAGAAAGTGCAAAGGCCTGACACATACATCCCTGTCATTCAACGTCGCATTGTGATCTTCCTGTAGACTCTTCAAAAACAGTTCTAGTTCTTCCTTCTCAAAGGAAACACACTCCAACTGTTTCTTCAGTGCCTACAAAACAGAATCATTGTGAGGGTTCTTAGATTTACTGCACCAGATTCACTCGATTGTGGTCTGGTTGAACGCAGTAGTGAAGTTGTGGACGAAAAACGTCAAACTGTTTATGGTGTTTGAGGTAAGAGAAGATTCCGAGCAAATGGTAAGATCGTGAGTGGGTTAACTGCAACGCACCACAGCCATTGCTTGCCAGCATAACTCAGCACGATAAGTTACAAATGGGTTAGTCTTAACACAGCCCATGCACCCAAAGGTTTTCTTTCGGCACATTCTGGAACTGAAGTATAGATAATATGATTACAGCAGCAGAATCATTTTATAAAAATCGTTATTGGTGTTAGAGAAAGCTCGTTAACATTTATGGCCGAAAATGTTATACTTCTAGAACAAGTGCTGCATAAGCATTGATTAAATTTGTTAGTTGCGGCCGAAGTCTTGGTGTTGTCCTAACAGATGCAAACCTATGTGTACATAAACAACAAAATGAGTTTAAAAAGACGAATGCATGTGATGAATGTACATTATTAAATCGAGGACAAAACTCTCTCCTCTGACCCATTCTCACCAGACACTTTTCTGTTTCACCCAACCTATCACAAAGTAGTACTCAACAGAAACATAAGCCCAATGCACAATAAAAAGCCTGGGAAAAAGAACTAAAACTCAAATCAGACTTGTCTTGAGAGTTCGAATTTGAGGAGGGGCATTGTCAAGAGTTAGCAATTGTCAAGAGATGTCTATTTTACACGGATGTGTCTAAGAAGGAATCACAGTGTCGCTTTCTTGAGATGTTTTTGAGACTTTTGCAGAGATAGCTTTTGTAGCGATTTTGTCCACATTTTGTCTTATAAACAGCAGCACCTTTATAATGTTGATAACTGTTATCCAGCATGGTAAATGTAATACATTGTATTGTGTCCTCAAGAACAGAAACTCAACACACTGCTTATGAATGAGTGTTCATCTTCTAGTAGGCTAAAGATCCCGGAATGAATGGTTAATGTGGTAATGAAGGTACAACGTAGCTCAAATCAAGATTTGCTTAATCACTCAGTGACCATAAAATGCACACAAGAGTACCGTAAGCACGCCTTCAAAAAAGTAAACCGAAAAAAGTAATTCTACAAAGCACATTTTGCTTGATTTAAACTCAGGCTTTTTACCTCTTGTCCTTCTTCACTGTTTCGATATTGAGCCTGGAGCGCTTCAACCGTCTTCTGTAGTCCTTCTTTCTCTGCTAACGTGTTATTAAACTCCTCCATCAGCTCCTGAAGAAACACGTTCCATCAAGTTAAAAGGGCAGTTTCACGGTTTAACGCATGCTCAAAGGCTTTTTGACAAGAAACTAAGTCACCGGCTAAAATATCTGTAAGCAGGCACTGTTCAGATGCCAGTGAGTCGAACTTTTTCGATAGGCAAATTATATGGATGATCTGTTTTACGCGGCGATTAAGTTGAACTGCAGTTATTTATTTTCAAGAAATACACGTAAATCATCTTGATTTAGGTTCTGGGCCGGAACACCAATTAATAAGTTGATTTAAAATACATCGAACCTTTAACATATTAAGTGATTGTTCCAAGTCAAAATCGTTTGGTAGACTAAGATGTTCTAAAATTCTTTAAAAAAGAGAAAATCTATTGATTCAGTGGTGAAAGAGCCCCTTTCAGTTAAAATTCTGCTTCATTTGGCCGAGTTAACATGTACATACATGCAGGCAAGAATGTGTCTGTGGTTGACTGGATGCTCAAATTCAATAATGGGTTCTTTAAAAATCGTAGTTTTCACAAACAACAAAAAGTGTGTTTTCTGACAAAAAAAACTATTTCAATTTAAATCCTGAAATACGGTGAAAATGTTACGGCACTCGTACCTCGTGTTCTGGGACCAGTTCAAAGCTCGCAAAAGATACTTACATTTATGACTGCGGAAGAATATAAGAGTATCTACAGGAACGAATATTTAGAGTACGAGCCTCACTCTAACCAGTTACCTGTCAGATTCAATATTCTTTAAAAAACTTATGTCTGAAGATAAAATATGAAGTGCTATATAACGTGGAGGCACACGCAGCTGACCAAGCTCGTTCACAGGTGCTCAACAAATAGGTGATATGATAACAAAGTCAACTCAATGGCTTGGCTCAGAGGTGGGCTTAAACTCGGAACCACCGGGTTCAGGCACAGATCCGAGAGGAGACTAGGTTCAAACTAAGGATCCCGGATCCAAGCACCAACCCACTGAACCACGCTGCCACCAAGCATAACACAATAAGACAGAATTTTCGCAAATTATCTGGGCAAAATGTCTGTCCAAAAGAATAATTTTGCTCTTACTTTGTTCTTGTGCTCTAGTGTTTGTATTTTCTTCTTGGAGTCCTTCAGAGCTAAGTCAACATCTTCCTTTTCAACTTTCAGGGTTGCTAGTTGTCTTTTGACGTCCTATCCAGGAAATAAAACCACAACCCATATCACAGATCCTATCAAAGATCATTCCACTAGAGCTCGAAATGACGGTAAATGTCCGTTCAGAATGAGACCATAACCGATCAAATCGTCCAAAAAAATGTGGAATGACTGACCTAGAAACTATTCGACAGGCACTTGACCGGTGAGCCATCAATTACCATACTAAATTGTTCGTACAAATTATTATTATTATTATTATTAATATTATTATTATTATTATTAATAATAATAATAATAACATTAAATGATTATTTTTACTCGGCCCCTATGAAAATGGCCACGCTGTTACGGTTACCCTGCCATAAATCTTTAATTTTTGCTTTCTTAATTGTATCATTAACTTTGTTACTTCCGCTTGCAATTGTTCTCCAACTCAATTAGGCAGGAGCAGGTAGAAAGAAAATATGTATGTCTAATTCTAAAATATCAATCTAAACGATCTAACAACCATTATAGAATATCGCTTTTACGATGCACACTCTGATTGACTAATGGATGACAAAAGAAGTTTTTGTATCAGAGGACACAGACACTCATTTCAATTCCATTATTCATGTATAAATGTTTTTTAAAATGGTTGCTTTTGCCTAAAAACTGTAAAATAAACACTCCGGAAATTTCATAACTCTCCTCTTATCCTAATTCTCTCGATCTGTACAATTTCTGGAGTGCGTTTATATCACAGTTTAGCGACACCTACAGCCGTTTCACAAGTCTTAGTTAACACATATAAAGCATGAAATGCTGAGGTATAAACCTGAAAATGCTAATTTAAATATTCATGCCCAAGAGATCTTAGCTCTAATCCACAGTTGGGAAATGTTCGCAAAAATGGTAATCCTAAATTCAATATGTGATATTTAAGTAAAGCCAGCCTGTGATTTCAAGAGTGCAACTCCTGTGTTGTAATTTTATTAGCTATAAAATAATGTATACTGTAAGCTGTAAAGTCGGCAAAATATGGTGGGCACAACCATTTGCAATTATTTACGTTGTCCTTCTAACATTGTTACGATCATATTTAGCATTACGAATTCCCGACGCGTTAAATACCCAGATTTCAATATTTATGACATCTCTGTCAGTGGTAGTTTCGCACAAAGGAAGATAAGGTATCTGATCAAATAAATTGGGGATAGAAATTTTTAAAAGTACTATCAAACAAATACCAACTGTGCAATTCGAACTCTCGCAATTTTATTTCCACAGAAATGCTCTTGTAAGTATCAACAAAATGTTCTAACCTTTGCTGGCAGTTTACTAATGTCTTCTTGAGACGAGTTGACTTCCCTCAGTCTTCCTTTCAGCTTCTACAGAGAATTTAGACATAAGGACTTGGGAATATCATACATCAGATATCTCAGGGTGCTTCCATTTGTCAGGTGCGACTAGCCCCCAAAAACTTATTCTTGCCATTTTAAATGTGAAGTCAAGGCACCCCCGTGCATTTCTTCCTACCATACTCAACAAATCCCCGTGCTGTTGCTGAGCAGCTCTAATCCATATGTAGCGCCACTCTGACCGGAACTTGTTCTAATAGTTGTCGCATTTCTAATCGGGCTAGCCAGACCCACAAATGGAAGTGCCCTTAAACTGTACACTATAGCATGTGAATGCATGAACCGATTATGGAGAGGGAGAAGAAAATAGCAGTGGTACTGAGATTCCATCGACCATGTATTAAAAGGCAGTATGGATCACACTGTACGAACCTGAAATACTTCTTCAAAGGTTGGTTAAAGACAAACAGACAAACAAACAAACAGCCAGTCAGACAAACTTCAGACAGGCACAGACAGTGACAGGCAGGTAGATGAGAACCAACAAAGGGAAAGAAGCATGCAGTCCCAGTGAAACAAACCTCACTTACAATAAATGCGAAAAAAAGACCAAATCTACTGTCTGTAGAAACAACAAACATCTTATAGTTTGCAAACACAAACACAAACACAAACACAAACATAAACAAGTACTATTTATGAATACTAGCTTGCATGCACGAATGATTTGTTGCATTTATCACAGACAAACATTCAGTCATATCACATACTGTACGTGTAAACACAGGTGCATGTATATTTATGTCGATTGGTAATAGAGACATATTGCGAATTCACATAGTAATGTCATATTCCTGTTTTTCGTTGTCAATAATTGTTCTTTACACGTTTCTCAATTATCTCAATTATCTCATCAAATGATCATGAAGTAACTGTTCGAAGCTTGATCCATTTAACAAGGCTTCTAGGTGATATTTCTGAAGCAGATCAGACAGCCTCAGAATAGATCTCCTCTCTCCTCCTCTCCCTTTGAAGCAACCAAAGCATACAAACCTGACTTGCTGGCTGTACGTACGATGAACGTTACATATAAAGACGAGGATGCATTGCTTTTCTTGCACTTTATGAAATCAGTGTGTAAGTTCTCGCGTGGATACATTACGTATGGAAAGTTCGTTCAATGTATGTTAATTATTTCACGCCCATAGGTGACTCACGAATACCTTGTGATTAAGATCAAGATTTTTCTTCTCAAGTGAGAGGCGTGAAAGAGATGTTTGAAGTTCTCTCCGTTCTCGTGACAACCTGTCAAGATCTTTCTTTAAATCCTACACACCGGAAAAAGTCTGTTAGACAGAAAATGCCCGTTTGTCTTTAGAACCTTTCACAACCTTCTGTAAAGAATCGTACAGGAGAGATGAGAACTTACACTCATCTGTGGATCACACAACTAACGACTGAACATTCGCTAAATTTTAAATTTCAAAACGTTTTCTCGGTTGCTAGTAATTCAATCGTAAAAGAAGGAATATATGAAGACAATGCAAGATACAAGTATATGAAGATCAAGCAAACTAAACAAATTTAATGATTTGGCTGCATGCGGTGGTGTGCTACAGTATGTGTACACTAACATGTGCAACATAACTCTCGTTTGATCCTACACACGAACCTTGCATGCATGCAGATAGTCGCAATAACCTAATCTAATTGGCACCTTGAACATTTCTTGTAACATCTAATGAAATGCTCTCGCATAAAGAGAACCACGCCTAAGGATATCTCATTAAAAACAAACCCTCTCCCCTTTCCCATGCAACCCTCTGTTTTGTTATGGCCCGATATGGAAGTCCGATTGAACAGACGTTTCCATGACGACAAATCAAGTTACTTTCTGAACAGAATGTACATGAACTAGAGGTAACGTGTTACGTTTTCCTTGATATTAAAGTTATTATGTCAATTAAAAGCTCCATACAAGCTTACAGACTGATACCACCGTTAGAATATACTCACCCGAATCTGGTCACGATCTCGGTTCTTACCCATGTGTCAAGAAGCAAGGCATGTCAAGTCATATTCATTCAGCACGGCCTAAAGGGTTAAGGTAACACAACTATACACATATGTAGTAAGAAGTGCTTACATCATGGTTGGCCTTCAGGGTCTTTAGAGCTTTGAGAACTTTGTCCTTTTCTGCTTTTGCCTTCTCTAGTTCATCGCTCAATTCCTAAATAACAGAGTAAAACACAGCATACAAAAAGTTCATTCTTCCTGACCAATCAAAATTTGGGGGGTACCACTTGTTCCTTGGTGTAGAAAAAAACGCAAGTTATCATACGAATCTACAATGTCTGGGCAATAGCTTTGCTTATTATCGTGTCAATGTATATTCACGCACTTGTACATTCAGCAAATGTGATTACATATAAAAATAAATTGTAATTCCCTCCTTGAACCCTACTACAGCTACCTCCCACATCTATCACCTTCACGAAGCGAAAATGTCCACTCACCTTTACATAAAACTTGTTTTCATCCCGTTCCTTTGACGCTGCCTCCAGTTTCCCTTCGATTGCCTTGAAAAAAATGAAAAACTAATTAAATACGGAAATACTTTCGTTAGTTAGCTCAACTCAGGTAAGTTCCAGGTACTACCTATTGAATGAGCGCTAGCCTCATCTGCCTTCGTGATACTTCGGCTATTCTGTATTTACGAAAATATACCGATTGAATATCCAGAGTGTGCATAGGGGTCTGTAATATTGGTACAAGTGATAGAAACAGAACAAACTGCAAAATATAAAATGCTAATTTTTAATACATTTTTGTACAATGAGTTAGGTCAGGCAATAAAACGAATTCGTGCAAACTTGATCCAGTGACACAGTGGAATACGTTTCGGAGGAAGCTTTATTCCGAAACAGGGCACCTAAATGGAACGCATACTTTTGGTTGTTCAGGCAGTACAATGTAAAGAATGAATACAACACCGAAAAGCGTATTCCATTTACCGACACAACCATCTGTTTCGACAATGGTTTTTAAATAAAACTGAATATTAACTGTCTAAAGTTGGTTATCTTGTTCCGCCAATGCTTTTCGGAGTTGTATTCATTCTTATTTCCTCCACCTGTCAGTGGGTAACGGTTTTTCGTACAATGTAGTACATTCTCATCCAGTGGTTCTGTGCAGGGAAGCCCTGTTGTACTCCATACTGACTTACCAGCTTGTCAGCGGCCCAGGTTTCACAGTCGCCCTGAAGGGACTCTACTGTGTTCCTCAGGTGTTCCAATGTGGCATTGGCAACCTCAAGTTCGAATGAAAGATCCTAAATTGTGGTATCAAAAAGAGATAACTGGTCCGTTAAGTGTACATATTTCCTTTTGTAGGCTACTCTTGAGGACTTCGTTCATGATCAGGACTGCAAACGTAACTACAGTAAGTAAAGGGAGACAGTGGGTCCAGGAGTTTGAATACTGTATGAAATTCAAGGACTTTTCAAGGACTTTCCTTGACGTTTTCTAACAGATTCAATGACCCTCTGGGGCCATGTGGCAAATAAAACCTGAAGTTTCAACATTTTCAAAATTTTAAGTAGTTAATTCTCATGTGATTTTTTTTGTAAAATATACAATACATTTACAACAATAGACTAAATTGTAAACACGTGAACAACAAATGCTTTTCTTCAATTTTTGGTAAACCTATATATGTAAGGTATATGCCTCACTCAACCAGTACAGTATGTTAGTGAAGCTGACAATCAATTCCAGGATTTTCAAGAACCGCGACTGAGTTTCAATGATTTCTAGGCCTGTAACACTTGTTTTTTTCCCCCAAATTCAAAGACTCTCCAGGATTTTCAAAGACCGTGAGAACCCTGTCTAAAATGTTGGACACTTAAAACAGAGCTCCGAGTTCAAGTTCAGTCTTGTTGAGGTGACAAGACTTGTCTGTACAGTTACAAGGCTAGCGTCCCAGTCCAAAGGAGTTTTTAAGCATAGTTTCATGATTTCATCCCCAAAATATGGTGACCATCCAAATTTCTGACTGCATGTAACTACAAAAACCTTCTGTACCTTATTCTTGTCTTTCAATTCGTTGATCTGACCGACAAAGTGTGCCTCAATTTGTGTAATTTCTTGAGTTGTCAGTTCGGATGCTTTATCAGGCTGAAAAACAAAATTTCAGAGTTCCGATTAGTTTTGAAAATTGGAAGTCAAGTAATGACAAAGTATATTTATTTATTTATCAACTGTACAAAAAGTACTTAATATATATAGTAGTCACAGATAGTGTGTTGAACTGACTGGCCCTATACCTGACTGGTGTGCTGTGCATCTGTACGGCTCTGTCCTGAGTCACTTGTCTGTGCCGCTAGCTTATCTCTGTTTGCCATCAACTTCTCAACTTCAAGTGTTAACTCCTAAAACAGTAAGACACCATTAGCTGCACATGTATCACAAACATCAAAGGGCATGAATGATTATCCATCATAGAGCTTGTTCCACAAAGATTCAGTTTCTAATGATCTTCTTGTAATGAAGGCAGACACATCACTCAGCCAAGAGCAATAATTGCGTTCACAATCTTTCAATTGCTCGGCAAAAGACGTTAAAAATAAGAAAATAACTTCTGCTTCAAATAATTCAAGCACAATTCTGCTTTAAACGTTGCAAATACTGTACGGATGGCTTGATTTGGAGGACGATTGAAACTGATTATATAGCTCTGTAAGTGCTGAAGCAAATTTAATGTTGATCTGTATGATAAATTATTGACTAACGTAACATACTGTAGCGCCAAAATGTAATGATCCCCGACACGACTATGTCTGTTAAAGGATTTCGTGATCAAATTAAATCGCCTTCATCAACATTTTTTCAGTAAAAATGAAAGAAACTACTTTTGGAAAGCAGACGTTTTGTATGGAACAGTTACATGTAGATCTCTGTTTACACTACACATGCAGTACTGTACACATGACTTCAATGGTAATTCCCATGGCGTGCCTCTACTGTATCAAGCTGCATGTACAGTACAGGTCCAACTTAGGGTGGGGAGTACTTTGTAATGAAAATGTTGGAGATGCTCATGAATCGGAAAATTTTGAAACTATTAAAAAACCTTAAAACACTTTACCTTTAGAGAAAGTGCACTACATGTACCCTGAAACATACCGTTAACTTGTTAGTTAATGGCCTCAGAACCCCCCAAAAGTAACCAGTTTAGACCTGATTTGGTTCACCTTTCATTACCATTAGAACTCGCCAGTGGTTTTTCCTGGGTGGTATCTGGGCAACCCCTGATACAAAACGAAAATTAAAAACCCCGCAAGGTGATTTGTTAAAATCTAGTTTGGCAAGAGTTAATTTCTCAAGCCTGGGGACCAAGAGTTTGGTCAGCTGCCCTTCTTACATGAACTCCCCCCCTCCCCCCTCCCCTCTGGAGTAAATGGTTGACTGCTGATAAACACACTCATTATTCTAGTCAACGAATGGTTGCAGTATTATGCACTTAACACAACTAACACGCCAGTGATAACATACTTTACAGTAACACATAAAAAATGCTGAGACCTTTTACAGTAAGAGGTTCTTGCCGAAAGGCTCTACACACACAATCATGTACATGTATGCTGTATTCTTCCTAAAGTTGTGTAAACTGACCTTGTTGTTCTCCTCAGTTCTCATTTGTTTCTGTTGTAAAGTCTTCAGAGCATTCTCAAACTCATCCCTCTCTTCCAATGTTTTGCTCAGATTATCCTCCAAGATCTAAATACAGAAACAATCGTGTCAAATGGTCTCTTGTAATGTTCAGCACATTTCATTTTGACAACTCTCGTGATATTAAATTCACACAATTAGTTAAGTAAGTTACCCATAACTCTTAATTTCACATGGTGTTTGATTTGAGCAGCTGAGCATTAATGTACAGGTACCTGTAATACTGTACATAAGCCATAACATAGAAAATTCCCAACAAGCAACAAAGCAATTTAAAAAGCAAAATGACCAAATTTTGCATGACTTTTTCATGGCATTTTGCTTAGTAAATTCATGATTTCATGGAAAGACTACAATGAATTACCCATGAATTGAGTTTACTGTCATGGCCAATGAAAATATAATTTATCATTAAAAAGCATGAATCTGTCTGACCATAGATTCTGGAAGTCATGGGTTTTTCACAGCTACAAATTCAAGGCCTGGGAAAAGACACCATGAAAATGCCATAAAAAGTATATGGCGAATTAAATGTGTGGATGAATCACAAATTTCCCATGCATTTCGTATGAAAATAAACTCAATTCATTCTGATTTGTGGTAACTACAGCATCTTTTTTTCTTTAGAAATGGTCTATTTTCACAACAACTTAATATGCACATCATCACGTTTTAATAGATTTTATTACTAGTTGTTTTAAAATATCATAAAAACTTACAATGTTCTTTTTCTTCAATGCTTCCATTTCTTTGTTTGCTGGGGTCATTTTTTTCTGTTTCACTTTCTCCAACTGAACCTCAAGTGAACCCATCCTGTTTCGTAGTTCCTACACAGACCATACAATACATGTACACCAATTAAAGATAATTTTAAAAAAGTATATTTACTTTATAAAAATAAATATAAACTACAAGTCATAAAAGTTTTTGTTTCACATGCTTATAAAAGATAATATGAACATAGGTGACATATTATCTCACAGGGTTCTGCACCATTATGTACAGTCAGGCACTTGTAAATGTATCACTTAATTAGTACACTGATATATTTTGTCATGAACTTTCAAGATTCTTAACTGAATATTAAATAATTTATAACTAGTTAATACCTGGTGTATAGTTTGGCAAACTAACACAACACCTCAACATGAATTTGTAACAATTAGGGGATCAAACCTTGTTATCATGATACATGTAAATATAATTATTACTATATTATTATTATCATTATTATTACTATTATAATAATAATAATAATACTTATTATTATTTTGCAATATTAATTCCACTCCCAACCATTTTCCAGCTCCTTTCTGTCATGCTTTCCATCCTTCTCTTTCTACCCCCCTCCCCCTCCCCAGGGCTCCCCTTCTCAGACCTCCACCATCAAATAATGTCCACAGATATAAAAAAAAGATTGAAAACTTTAAAGAATAGTTCAAACCTGACAGTTTTGCAGAAGCTGATTGCGTTCTTGCTCTAACTTTTCTAGAGTCATTCGGTTTTCCTCCCTCTCCAACTGCAGGTTCTATAAGGAATAATTTGACAAGAAGAATGTTCAATGTTCACGAAATTTAAACTGGACTCATCTTTTTATACCAAAGTATAGATACTGATCACTAAACATACTGTCCAGTATCTTGCTATCCACTTAACCTATCCATCTTAATCTATAATCTAAACTGTTGTTTCTAAAAAGTTAAATTAACTTAGCTACATGTTCATTGTAACCCCACAGCAGCACTTTAATATAAAAGTGGAAGGAAGTGGAGGTACAAATACATTTCAGTCACAATCTTGGTAATTCTGGGGTTCTCTTTGTGTTCCAAGATTTTAACTTTTTATAAATCAATTGAATATATATCGTTTCCATTTTGACCCAGGGTACCTTTTATTTTTGGTATAGTTTAGATGCATGCTATTTTGGGGGTTTTGAATTATGGCTTCTGAAATACTCAATCCTTAGTAAGATGTTAAGGTTACTGTACACCTTGAGCGGTGTTTATAGTTATCAGTCTGTAGCTGAAATCTGACGGACTTGGAACTTCGAGAAGGGAAAATCGAGGAAAATGTTTGGTCAGAAACAGCGTGATAAATTTCACTCACAAAAATGATTTTGCAAAAATAAATTACTCAGTCATTTAGAGAATTTTATAAGCTTTCCAGTGATATATACATGTAGGTTTATGGGTATCTGATGCATATTAATGAGGCTACGGACTGATAACTAAAAACACCACTCAAGACCACCCAAGGTGTACAGTAACCTTAAGTCAGCAGTCAGAAATCTAACTGACTATAGATGCCAGCCAAGCTCACGTGTACATCTTATGCAACAAAATTGTTATTCACAGGCAATATTCCTTGCAACTCAAATGCAATTTGTTAAATTGCACATCACAAAACATCTGATGGCCACTTTTCTCAACTTTTAATGATACAGCACTTGACTACACACCTGGATTTTTTGAAGAAGCATCTGGTTGTCGGCATGAAACTGTTCTTGTTCCTTGTCGTAATCTGCAGCTTGCTCTTCAATAACACTCTTATACTCCTGATTAATTTACCAGTAATATTGTCATGTAAAACTAACAGGGATATTTTTCAGATTACAACTAAACAAAGGAGAGTTCATCAAAACTTGCTTTTGGTTTAATTAACAATATACCGTACATGTAAATGCCAGTGTATAGGCCAAACTATTTTCACAGGATTTCCATTAGGGCTACTTGTATACATTTACAGGTCATAGATATCCATAGAAAAAAAAACATTTACCATATTAAATCAACATGTCTAGAGTTTGTGCTAAATCAATCAGATCACATCCAACAACCCTAGCTATATTGAAAAGTACTGAACACCTATGACGGCATCAAAAGCTTCAAAAATCTAGAGAAGGGGCTGACTGTCTTTGATAGCAATAGAATTGAGCTTTCAATAGTCTAAGCGGAGATGCATCTATAGTTCCATCCTTCTTTCATACGGCATTACATGTACAGAATTTAGTATGACTGATAAAGCCCAGAACAAAATGGAAGCAGTGATAATTTTGATGCCTAACACTTCTGTGATTTATCTTTTAATTTATAATTTGTTTGCTGATACTGTGCAGTAGCAGCCACAACAAATGGGAGGGCGGTCCTGTGTATTGTGTGTTTCACGGTTGAAGTGTGTTCAAGTTGTTCTGGAGTACATGTATAATTATGCAAACACATCATTCATTATTCCTGTGCAATAAAGTTTGAAGCCTTTTAAACACTTGCCTGTGCTACAGTACTTCATTTTAGGAGAAAACTTTGAGGTGTGGCATACACATGGGTGCTGTCTATACAGGGGTATTTATGGAAGCTAGATGAAATGTATGAATCCCGGAGTCAGTACTGTAACACAAATGCAGTATGCAGCAGGAGATCTGTACCAAACCAAACACTCCAGAACACTTATTTTCAGTCTATACAGAGACAGCAACCTGTACTTATAATAGCAAAAACAGCTACAGGTTTAAGGTATATTAAGTTCAGAGGAATTAATTTCAGATAATTCCAATTTTCATCATGACAACGCCTGATATGAATTACAGCAAAGCTTACACAGCAGCTCACAAGAAAAATATATGTACGGTACTCCATGTATGCAAGGTCACTACTCCTGCAGGATAGGGGCTGAAATGAAAATTGTACACTGCGCTGCATAGCAGAACTTTCTCTTGAGCTACATGTAGTTGAACTTAAATGTTCCACAAGATGTTGAAATCAAAAGTAATGTTCATCTACTTAAGACAAAGTTAACCAGTGCTAACAGAACCACAAAAATGAATAATTTCTTTCAAGCACAAAAAATACTTTAACACTTTCTCGCCAAAATATTTGACTACAGACCAAATGCATAGTACGCTCCACTGGCCATGAACAAAAACCTTGAGTAGGGGCCAGAAAGGCAGAAATACAGCAAATGTATGAGAACTTGGAACTTGACCTCAACTTGAAGTTATTTTTTATTGCCACTGGGAGTATTATGCATTCAATCTATATATAAACTAAGAAACTAATTTTAATATCTGCATCTGAGATAAATTATTATTATTATCTGGATATTATTATTATTATCTGGATTAGGATCTCTTTTCTCTTTTCCTTCAATAGTTTCACTGTTGATCCAAGAGAAAACTCATTTCCTTTTAAAAATTGTGTATTACATATAGTATTCCAACAAAAAAAGTACAGGCATGGCCATTTCTAAATCCACTCCTGTCTGACATCTTATACAAACTTGGTTTTCCTTATAATTGTTATGTTTTAATAGCGAAAAAAACTCCACAAACCTTTGCTTGCTTTGAAACCTTCTGGTGATCATCTTGTAAAGCCTTGAGAGCCTGGTGAAGGCGATCCCTCTCCTCTATCACACATGACAGCTCCTCTCCCAGCTCCTGGGAGTTTGCAGCATTATATTATAAATAAAATTATGAAATTTTAAAAATACTGCCCCCCTCCCCCCCTCCCTTAAAATAAGTCCAAAAGTAATCTCCCCAAAGTCTCTGGCATGCAGACCTGTCCAATAATAAGCCCACCTCATATTTATAAGCCTAGAGGCAATTATATTCAAAATTTGGGGCCGAAACTACATTGTAAAGCTGCAATGAATGTTCAAACCAAGCCTGAGAGTATTTTCAGGTGGCCTTGTAAGTACAAACTCTAGTCGTTGTACACATATGTGCACACAGTATAGCTTACATTCTCAAAAATACAGATATTACATGTATAAACTAAAAAATATTTGATCTTACTATTAAAACATTAATTTTAAGTTTACAATCAGGTCTTTTTCAAGAGTCAATAAAAATTATAGGGGACTAGGAAGTCTATGGTGGCCCAGCAGTATCACGCCATTTTATGGGAAGACAAATTGCTTTGTAACTATAAACTGTTATATTTAAAAAAAATAAAAGTGAAAAGAAATACTGTGTTTATAATTCTATTTACATTTACATTTACATTTCTACATTCATATATCAGCTACACTTTCACTTTCACTTGCAATGAATATCCAATTTTCGGAACGAAAAGTGGTTTTAACTTAAGTTTAGGACCCACTTTAATTCCAACTTATATTTTAAAATTTATTTTAAAATGCATTTCAATTTGAA
>JAOEHT020317904.1:0-10095 GCA_025448195.2 Parazoanthus atlanticus | reverse complement strand
AGGGATTTTTTGGGTATGCTAAAAAAGTAGGGATTTTTTTGGGTAGACAAATTCTCAAGTTGGGATTTTTTTGGGTATAAAGTATGAACCTCTGTCGGACCTCCCCCCCTTCCCCCCATCATTAAAATATGTGAGTGGGGCCCCTGGGAATTTGACCATCAATGTAAGCCACTGATAATAGAGCATTTGACCAAAGTAGATACTTCCTGGTCTGGGAATTGGGATAATTTTTGAAAAACTGTCAAATATACAAGGATTTTCCCAGATTTCAATCACACATAATAAAAGCTGCTTTTCAAATTTTGCACCATCCAGATACTGGGAAGCCATCAGAAGGTGGGATGAAGCTATTTCCCTGACACCTGATGATGAAACAATTTATGAAATGAAATCACAGGTAAATCTCTTTAACCCTACAGGTAATTATTCCTGGGGGAGGGGGAAGGTGGAGTGTCTGTATCATTTTTATTAGTGTATAAATATAGACTTATCAAAAATGATGTATTTTTGGAATTTTATGATTTTTTCTTGACAAAGTTTGGTATAACTGTTTTGTATCTATAAATTATCATGTTTCCATGCAAACCCATTCCCACAGGAGGCATTTTCCAAGGTAAACAGATACCAGTAACCTTGGAAAAAGCCCCAGGAGTGAGGTTGGTTTCCATGGCAATAGCAATTTAACTGACAAGTGGGAAAACCCCATTTGCATTTTCTTCCAAATTTATGTTTAATAATATTCTTTTGCTTTTTGTAATATTGTTCACCCAGTTATCCCCCGTCAGATTCACTCTTGAGCAATCAGTGACTCTAACACCATTCACTTAACAGGCTTTACTAGAGTTGTGTGAACTCTTCCCAGCTGTTAAAGTGGCAGAGAAAGCGGTTTCTGTGAATCCCAAATGGTCAACTGCCTATCAGACACTTGGAAGAGCCCAGCTTGGTTTTGGAGATGTTGAAACGGTATGGCAAAGATTACAGAACCTGGGACCTCCTGGTTGGCAGTCTGAGTTGCTACCAACTGCACTAACCTCACACACACACTTAAAATTTAGTGGAGGCAAAAAACAAATTCCAAAGGAGCAAGTTTCTAGGGGGGTCTAGGGGGATACTCCTTCACCCCCCCCCCCCAAAGATAAAATTTGAAAATCAAGTTCTCAGAAATGGTGTTTCCTACCTCTTGAGTTATTTGCAATCAAAAGTTTGAGTATTAAAATTAGATTTTTTAAAGTCTCAAAATTTAGAGAAGGCCGCATTTGCTTCCCTCTGCCTGAATGCTGATCATACAGTGCTCTAGTAAATGTTCTGAGGCCTGTCCTGGGACGGAAACTCGCCTTAACTTGCAGCAACAAGGGAAATTTGAATAGGTAGTCAAAGGGTTCAAAAAGATGAATTACATGTAGTAGGAGTTGGAATAGGCCAAGTAGGAGTTGGAGGTTTATTGAGAGCTAGAGATACTCACACAGAGTAACACAGTGGTAAAAATAGGTGTCGGAAATGAGACTAATAAATGTCACTTGCGTCATGTGACACCTTGTTTTGAAACCCATGGGTAGTGCCTTGTGAGGTAAGGAAAGTTTCTGTCCCAGAGTAGGCCTGTTCTAACTACAGGTGACTTGTGTTGGGTTCCTTTACTCTCTGGGACAATTTAGCTTGACTTTGGTAACCTGCCAAGATAGGGTAAGGGTCATCAAATAAGTCACAAGCTGATACACTGTACACACTCCCACAGTTAGAACTACACACACACACACACACGCACACATGCTGATGCATACACAAGATTTACAAAATGTAGCTCAACTTTGGTTACCTGCCTGGACAGGGCCCTAATATCCATCGAATAAGTCACACACAAATGCACTGGCCCAGCCACACTTATACAGACACACTTATCCATGTACTTCAGTTTTTTCTGACAACTTTAAAAATTGTGTTCTGTTTTGTGTCCAACCAGGCAGTGAAAAGCTTCGCTAGAGCAATTCACTTGAAACCAGATGAGAAGGAGGTAAGGTGAATCTTGTCTGGTGTTTAATACTGGCAGTAGCCGCCATGTTCAACACTTGAAATTGCTGGTGTTTTATATAAACTAAACTTCAAATTACCATGACCACGGGTGCCTTTCAGATGATCGTCATCCCGAATCAGGAAAGTGTAATATACTGTATGCAATATGTAGTGTTGGTGATTGGTAGATGTTGCCGAAAGAATGATTCAATATTGCAAAACAATTTAAATAAATATATTTAATACAATGTGAATTTGTTTACAGCTGTGGGAGGAAGATTTGAAGTGGGCAAGAAATCTCAGAGATAAGAAAAGACAATGTGACAGAGAGAGGCAAGCGTTACTGGACGAGCAACGAGCTGCTGAGAGTAATCAAGGTTATCCAGTCTATGACGAGGAGGGACTGGAAATGGAGAACAACGTCAACTTGATTAATCAGTACAGTGATAGGACAGACTGAGATTAAAGACAATTCGTGCAATACCTCAGTTTTACTGTGCAGCGGACGACATGGCTGTGCAGCAGTAAATAAGCACCACACTGTACTTTGGCAACAGATAAAGAGTTCTTTGATCTTTTATTCAGCTGGGAGACTGGCAGTGAGAAGAAGAGTACAGAGGGCAGAAGAAACCCGAAACGACAAGCTGGCCAACAAGAGAACTCAACGAAGCGGAAGAAGAGGGCAGTGGCTGCTGGGGTTATCCTCTTTTGCCTCCGGGATGGGGTGGGGTCCTTCTTAATCATTTTGGTTGGGGTGTGCTGTGCTCTTTGTGAAACCCTTACCCGTCTTTCAGACCAAATGATGCGATTTCAGACCTGATGCTAAAACTTTTACCCATTTTCAGGCCACTGAGACCTTTAAACTTGGCACATCCCCACAGTTTGGGCCAAAAACTTGATACCCAATTTAAAACCAAAATGTCGAAATTTATACCAAATTTCGGACCAGGGCGGCTCAAAACCATTCCGTTTGGCGCCGCACACGCCAATATTGCTCATGTGAGAGAGTGCCTCCCCCTAGGGTTTTACTTGCGACCATTATGGAAGAGAGTCATCCATGCAAGAGTCTCTAGAGGGGGTCTTTTCAGCCACTCGAGGAAGTACTCCACACGACAATAGACTATCTTACAGAATGCTACACCATCTTTTTCCAAGAAGTATGGGTTCCGACGACAAAGCTACGAGAACGCTGGAATACAGCTCATTTATGTTGTCATTGTTTGATTCTGCAATCACAGAGCAGATACACATAAAGGTGCTTTATAATGACCCGTAATTTGACACGAGATCGGGACTTGAACAACCTGTAAAAATCAATCACATTTCGCAAGTACCCAAACTGCACGCCAGCGGATATCATTGCCGTATATTTACGGCAAGAGGCGTCTAAAATACCAAAGCCGCTTTACTGATATATTATTCCAATAAAATTCAAATTTAGATAATTAAAGGTCTCACAATCTCTTCAACTTTTTTTTAAATGGTTATCATATCGCGTGCGTGCCGTGAGAATGACCCAAAGTTCGTCGTGTATGTTAAGATATATCGTCCCTTGAAGCATATAGCGGGACTTCACCGTTACTCGGTTTATCTGCAGTGCTTGATTCGTTCTTGGCAAACCAGTCATTTCAGTTCATCATAAAAATAAATAAAATAAATACTTTCTAGTGGCAGCTTCCCGTAAGGGGCTTTTCAGTGCCACGTTACACACAATAAATCATAAGGGCTAAAAACCCCAACTGGCCAGAAGGCTGTATACACCAGCGTGACCGGCGGGCAGAGGACTTGAACTCGGGACCTACGGGTTACGAGTCAGCGCTGCATACCCCTCGGCCACGCTGCCTTCCACACCTTTTTCCAAGAGGTATGGGTTCCGACGAGATCATACGAATATCTGGTGGAGCGCTGTATATCTAAAGACACTCCAGCCTATGTGAGATTCTGGGCGTTAGAAAATTACTGAGATGCAGGTAAAAAAGAACAGCGACGGGTGCTTTTTAACTGGTCTGGTGGTTAGTGTGTCCTACTTGCGCGTGAGTACGCTTGAACCCCGACACTTGACAAACCGACTGTATATGCTCCAGTCGACTGAGCTGTATAAATGAGTACCAGCTTCAGTTCGGGCCGAACATGCGATGGATTATGGTCCTGTTCAGGGTTAGCACCAATGAAAGCTGGGATAAGAATCTAACAACGCGCCGCTAGAGTCGAGTAGGCTCTGAAACGCAAAATTTTGGCCAGATTCTGCACCAGGAGTGACGGAACCAAGAAGAATTTTTAACAATAGCAACCACCGATTGTAGTACTTCGAACTTGGTGCTATGACTAAGCCCCTCGCGCACCGTACCTTGGCAGGTATTAAATCTCTAAACAGACTGACAGAGTATGTCAGGTGCCGTTTAAGGTTGTCAAATCCTTGGGTCACCTCCACTTTTTGTCCCGTTCAGGAACGAATTTAGGGGAGGAGCCGAGAGGGTGCGGGCCGCCCTTTCGTCGGCGATTTTGAAAGCATTTTGTAAGAAAAACACTGAAAAACGTCTTTTGGGGCACAGTTCCTTCCCTATCCCGTTCTAGAATTGAGAGTTCCGGCCCTCCCATTCCCAAATTTTTCGATGTGCCCCTGCCGTTTACACCGTCGTTTTTGGATCCTCAAATTCGGATGGGTCGGTCGGTAAAAACACCGAAGCCTTTATGTCCTGATTTTAAAGTTTTAATTTGTGAAAATAAGGTAAGCACTATTTTCATTTAAAAAATCATGCATTGGAAATTTTGCAGGCCATTTTTTAGGTTCAATGTTCATCAACTGAGCAGACACGTGTCACATGAAAACCGCTTTTCTCTCGTGCTTTGGCTGTGGGTCGGACGACAGAAAAACTATGCATAAAATGGCATAAAAGTTCTAAGCTAACGTAATGTGAGAATATTCGTTGTAGATTTCCGGCAAAAATGTCAAACGGTCCGTCACAATTTAGTATCCGAGAACGTCTCGGTGGAAGATATTTAAAAATCGTCAACTCGCAAGTAAATCATCCGATTTGAGCTTGATATAACAACAAAATAATAATCACGGTTCTTAGGACGCACTTTGCAGGCCTAAATACAGAGCTATAACTAACTTTTAATAAACTAACCAAAATAATAACAAGGGGGCAGCTATTTAACCACTTAATACAGAACAAATGTGTTTTTAGGCGGTACTTAAATTGGTTGATAGATCGGAGTTTCCGCTGGCAAGTGCCAGTTCATTCCAGAGTCTAGGAGCGGCTATTGAGGAAGCGCGGTCCCCACAGGTGGCAGAGGAAGGTCTTAAATTGCAGACTGTTATTCGTTGTTATTTGGAAAGGATAATATTTTGTGGTTCAGATATGTCTTTCATGTATATTTATTTTTTAATGTGCATTTTGGAATAAAATGTTTCGGCACTTAAACAACGTGGCCGAAACTTTGACACAATCTTGAAAACCGACTACGACAAAGATCTTTCCAGCATGCTTCTCGCATCACTTCCGTCCACTTTAAAGTCATTGCCCCTTGTTTGCCAATCAGATCATAGTTGATAGAGCGAAATGGTTATGAAACTCGGCCAGTTTCTTTGTTAAGGTTTTTTGTTCTCTGTCTCTTTTGTTCGTTGGCCTTGACGGTGCACAAAACACAAAAAGTATATTGAAATGCATACGAACAACTAACCAGTAAAATATTTGGGCTCACACATTGAACAAAGCAATGTGCACGGTCAAGGTTCGTTCAACCTACCACAAAGCAGCTTTGTACACTCCTTTTGAAGTTTGTCGAGCTTCACAACCAGTTAGCTCAATCAACTATGATCACATTAACAAAAAACCACAAGGCGTTAAGTTCTACCAAGTCCCCCAGGGGGGACGGGCTGTTAATTTCGGGTCTTCTGGACGGGGAGAGGGGGTGGCTTAAAAAGAGAGAAGGGCTTATTTAGAAGTTGGATCCTAACCAGGTCGAAACAGTTACTTAATATATGTACCAAACAGATCATAAACTCCTGCAAATGGAACTTTTAATGTCAAATTGAGTGCATGCCTTGCTGTATACACAGATCTTAATAGAGAGAGGGGGCATTTAGGTATAGGCGGGGCGGGGTCTTAATTTAGAGGGAAAGAGACTTAATTGAGCTCGCTTTATCCTAAAGGAAGAAATATCAAGAAGAACCAGTTTCTTACTCGTTCAAAACAGACGACTTTATTAGCTCTTTCTACTGTTTTCGAGTTACTGCTAATAAATATCAATAATACACAAGTATTATAAATGATATATACTGTTTGACTATTTGATACTGGGTTACGTTCAATTCCACATGCTCTTCACACTTTGACCCAGACCCCACTCCCAAATATGTCAGCTGCTGACGGTGATTGGCTCTTCCAGCATCCTTAGTAAGAGTTTCACATTCTCTCCATACTCTGACCCAGACCCCACTCCCAAGTATGTCAGCTACTGACGGTCATTGACTCTTCCAGCATCCTTAGTAAGAGTTTCATATTCTCTCCATACTCTGACCCAGACCCCACTCCCAAGTATGTCAGCTAGTAAGAGTTTCACATTCTCTCCATACTCTGACCCAGACTCCACTCCCAAAATTGTCAGCTAATGGCGGTGATTGGCTCTTCCAGCATCGAAAGTAAGAGTTTCACATTTTCTTCATACTCTTTGTGCTCTGACCCAGACCCCGCCAACTGGACTTGTTTGAAGACATCGTGCGGTCGTTCCGGCTCAACAGGGCAGTAAAGGTCATTCAAGGTTAGCCACATGGCATCAGGTTCCATTATCATGAATTTTACAAACGATTTAACAGCCGCCTACAACATAAAGAGCACAATAAATTTACTTTGGACCCAGAGTTAGTTTTCCAAAGTTTCGGATACATTTAGAAGTTACAAGATCTCGTATTTAAATCTGACTCTAAACTCAAAAGACTAAGTATAAACTTAACATGTGCTAACCTTTTGTTTAAAGATCTTAGAAACAACAGTTAGACACCGGCTAGCCTCTACGAAATTAATTATGTTAGTAGTCTAACTCATTTAGTTACATGTAAAACGACTAAGAACCAAATTAGCTGAAACATTGAAAACTATCTAACCAGTCGTTACAGCCATATATTTGGGCAGTAGAAGAAGTTAACCGACTTTAGAAAACACGTTTCTTTAAACAAATGTCCGGGTACTTTTAACTGAAATCTTGGATGACAGGGAGGAGGTTTCCCAGGGATATAGGGGGTGGGTGGATGTTTGGTCACTCCAAGAAAACGCTACACATTAGTGTTGTCCAGCTTACTAAACTGAAAATTATCAGCCCGGGTTACTTTTTCAACAGAAGACCAGTCCATTTCTGTGGTTAGCCTTCCTTCAGAATTACCTGTTGCAACTGTGGCGGCTGTCTGGCACTTAGGTACTTCATACACGTTTCCGCCACTTGGCTCAGGTCTGTCTCTGCCACACCCAGCTGCACACAAAGTCGCCCCAGACCCTCGATGGTCACCAGCTGCAGCTTGTAAGCCTGGGTATGAGTGTAGACCGGTCCAGCCTTGGCGCTGATTGATGCCTGTTTGTTGAGGAAAGACTTCAAAGGAGGAAGCGCGTCTTTGATGACTCGACGACGCATGAACTCCCCCGACATTTCTGCCATAGTGCACAGAACAGCAACAGCCTTGCTAGTAACCACCTAAGTATTGTGGAAAGTAGAGATCAACACGTTTGTTAAATGCATTTTCGAAATACGTTTTGTCAAGTGTTGCCAATCGGACGCAAACGCTTCTGTCTGTCTGTCCGAGTGTCTGTCTGTCTGACTATCTGCTGTCTGATTGTCTATGTCACTGTCTGTTTCTGTGTGTGTCTGTCTCACTGTCTTTCTGTCTGTCTGACTGCCTGTCTGTCTAAACACTGCAAGACTAGTTTTTAGAAAAAAAGGGTTTTTTGTGCGTCAGCGAGTATTGTTCAGTGGGACGCCTATTTTCCTTTCGCAAACGGTCGATGCCATTTGTAACAGTAAAAAATGAATAATAGTAGCGAATTGAGTTGTTGGCGTAGCGGTAGTGCATATGACTGCATTGCTAGTACTGTTCAACACTTATCTTCGTTCTATTGGTTTCTTTTTTTCTATTTAGTTTCTTCTTTTAGGGTTTTGGTTAGGGTTAGAGTTAGTATTTATTTAGCTGTACTTCCGCGATCACGACTCGTCTTCATGAGACTGCCGCTCGAAATGGCATCGACTGTTACAAATTAAATGGCATCAATCGTTTACGAAAGAGAAAAAAATTGCGGCGGGACAGTCCTTGGTTTCATGGGTTGCAGTTCATTAAAAAAACTCGCGAACCTCTTCAGTATCATAGTCTACTGACCAAAGGAGACCACAGTTTGTGTATCATGGGCAGAAGTTAATTCTGTGACTGTTTTAATACAACTCTATGTACACGAACCTGTTCATTGTCGGAGAGTCTTCTGACCAAAGGAGGCCACAGTCTGTGTATCATGGGCAGCAGTTCATTCTGTGACTGCTGGAGAGCCATCACTCCTGCCTCCACGTTGTCCAGCACCAAAACACGAAGCCAGGCGGACTTGGATGGTAAGAAGTGAATACATTTCTCTAGCACCTGCAGTGATGAATAACACTTAACTATGGTACTTGTAATAGAACAGGGTTGCCACACATCAGAATGAAAAAAAATTCCCTGACTTTTCCCTGACTTTTCCCTGACTTTTCCCTGGTCGACCTAAAGCAAAATTTCACCGACCTTCATTAAACATGGCAATTTGAACAGAGAACATAACATGCTTCACATATTTTTCAGTTTTTTGTTTAGACGTTCAATATGCTTGCTTATAATATCCAAAATGATATAAATTTCCCTGACTTTGAGCAGAATTCCAAATTTCCCTGACCAAGTGCAAAATTCACTGACTTTTCCCTGACCTTGAAAAAATTTCGTTCTTCCCTGACTTTTCACTGAGCGTGGCAACCCTGTAGAATCACACTTTGGTTTTATGTCGGTAAGGCCATATCAAGAGTCAATGAAAAGAATCGGTAATATTGTATGCAGAGTTACGGGATTTCGATGAAAGTTTGAGGTTAAAGAAACTGAATAGTATAAACATCACTTAAGAGTTTAACGGGTATCTTTACCTCTTGGTTGCCACTTAAGGGGAGTTTTTCACCATGGTTCTAGAGAGTTGTCACCTCGTCTACGCTGCAGACCTTGCTGTTTTGCCATTCCATTATAATATACATGTTGATGTACATATATCTAAATCAGTTCATTGTCTTTCAAAATCCTGTCTGTCCTCGCACACAGGAAGAATTACAAGCGACCAATAAATTTCTTCTACTATATCTCAAAAAAGCAACAGATCAAACAAAACCAGGGAATTGGTTGCTTAATTGATAGTGATAGTTTCAATGCTATAAATATTGCAGCAAATTTGTGATGCGCAGAAAAGAGATCTAGGGTGTATTTACACACTTAGATAATAATTTGCGACGTAATTTTCACACTTAAGTTCAATTTCAATGGGATATTTCCGAGCTCAAATGCCTGAAACACGCGCAACGTTTTAATATCGTAATTCTTGGAAGCAGGTCAAAGCACAGTCTCCGTTCAAGTACAGAGCACTTGATGTATAGCAAGTGCAGAGCCCAAATAAGAAGATTACTACCCCTAGCTACATGCAACCCTATTTTCGTGTTTTGTACAAAAGGCCGTTCAGATAAGCACTCTATTGCTACTGCAGCTAAAGAACAAGGACACTGTCTCGAGGGCAACAATACTGCCTCAAATCACCTTCTGGTCCCTGCCAGAATTTGGTTCCAAACTAAATAAGTGCGCCAAGATTAAGTTGCAATAGCTGTGGTAATTATAAATATAACTGCTGGACACAAGAACTGTTACGAACATTTTAATTGTCGCTACTATTTTGTAATAGATTTTAAAAGTCTTACAAATTATTAGATTCAGAAAAAAGGTGTTAACCCAGCCTAAAAAATCAATGAGAGAGTCTAAAACCTCCTGAATCATGTAGTGTTAGGCAGATTTAAATATTTTATCACTCTCAACTCTCCCCCCCC
>JAOEHT020317808.1:0-10096 GCA_025448195.2 Parazoanthus atlanticus | reverse complement strand
CATTACGTGTATATTGCAGCTGGTAAACCCGAACTCGCTGAATTTACTACGCGCCCAGATCTCGTGATCGAGTGATTTAGACTTAAGGTCTTTCCCTTTGGGTTCTTGTAACAGTCCGCACGCAACAAACAAACTCGGTACATGTAGAGCGGCACAAAACTCTTGGTTCTGGCACGACGATTTATGTTCCCAACACAGGTTCAGGGAGAGAGTCGGGCAGTGGAATTGAACAAAGCCCAAAACAATTTAACTAACTTACCTGAACAGATCCAGCTCAGCATTAAAGTCAAAATCCAAATCCAAGAAATGCTCATTTCAAGTATGAATCTACTCTAGATTACTAGATTTGGAAACTAGTATATAGAAAGGAGGAAAGTATCGATTCAGTTTAGACCATTCCGACTCGCTTGATGTTGTATTTCGCTTTGCTGACAGATGTGGGCTCTCTGATGCTAATGGCCAACCAATCAACTACTCTATTCCTCAGGTCAGCCAATGAGAATTGCTGATACAGTACTGATATGACATGCAGATTTCTTTCGACTGTCAATCATTGTGACAACGGGAACATGTAAAGGGCCTTCTTGATTCGTGGAGCGGGTTGTTTTCACTTACCGCCACTTGCTGATTGGTTCTGAAAACATGTCTTTATTCATTCAGAGGTACAAACAAACTTCTCAAAAACTCGCATGGTTTTCGAAGTGCCAAGTAAACTTCAAATTCGTTTTTTTTTTGCGTAAAATCTTCTCTCGCGAAAAGGCATTTTTGAACACTCTTATTTTATATCCACAGGTAGTAAAAGTACTCGTGCTTTCCTGGGATTTTGTGACCGCAATCAAGTTATTAGTAAACCGAGAGCCTCAACAACACGTAGCTGCCAGTAGAATACTTTCTCGTGGCACAAATCACTTCTTGACCTGATATGGCCAAGACCTAGTGGATCTCGGGGGTAGCATAGTTTTGCATTGTTTTTGTCTAATTGTTAGCTAACAATTGAAACCAGTTCCGTTTAGAGCTAAAACCACAGCAAGACAAGAAATAATAAATACCGGTAATGGAAACCGAGACGTGGAACGAGGGATTTCGGAATAAAGAACACGGAATGCGGTAAAAATAAGGATTTGAATTCGTTCGAAGTTACTTCTGTAAATTGAGAACTCTCACTTTCGCACGGAAGTACAGTCATTCAGATATAGTGTTTTATATAAGAACTAGATAATTCGCCTTGGAATTATTCTGTCGCTATGATGTTGTTGCTTTGAAAAATGTGTGTAAAGTACCAATGTTATTTATTTAAGGTTGCTGCAAGGGTGATCAGTGGTCATGATTTCAAAAAACGTTAAGACTGTTAAAACTAATCTATGCTAAAATAATTATACTAACAAAATGTTGGTAAGAGCGTATTTTTTTTAAAAAAAAGTCCCCAAATTTTCGATCCGCTACTCTTGAACTTACTCGGGGGACAATGAATTATAAATTCAAGATCGAGACCGAATGAGAGGAATAGGGTATCTGAACAATTTAGGGACACAATTTGAAAACTAAAGAAAGGAATCACAGTAACGGACTGGCGGCCCCGGCAGGACGTTACAAGAACCGGGAACGGTCAATATTTACAACATCTGCAGTGAGCTTGACGTTTTTCAAATCCCCCAGCCTTCGAAGAACTTGTAGATTCTCACACCTCCAGACTCATATTGACCGTTCCCCGACTCATATTGACAGTAATGTCTTCCCCGGCTAGGTGAAAACTGCCGAAAGTATTTCTAAAAAATATTTTCAAATAAATACAATTGTAACAGATAGTTTATAAATTGAGTTTGTGCTATGTTTAATAAAATTCTATATGGTGCTTTCTTCCTTTAATATGAACGCAGAGCTCAGCTACATGTAATACAGAAATGATTTCTAAGTTCAACTTTTAAAGAGCTATTTCACAGCTGGTTGACCAATGAAAAGTGTTGCAGAAACTGAAAGATTAGTGGTACTGAAAACTTTCATGTTTTTGATATAAAATCTGTTCCTTCAAAAGAATGCTCACGCTGAATTTAGTTTTACTGAAAAAGAATCACACGAATGAACTGATAGGTCCCACAGTCTAGGAGAGTTGTTTTTTCATCAAGGCTGCATTAAAAAAATTGCGAGCCATATCGAGAAACGACAGGGTTGCAAAGCTATGCCAATGTCCAAAATAGGGGGTTACTTGTTTGACTCCAGCAGTCGGTAAGCCGTCACTGACTGCTAACCAGGAGGTCTCGGGTTCAATCCCCGGCCTGGCCGAGGTTTGAACTTTGCGCCGACCTTCTTTCGCCACACCGTACGCGGACAGGGACGTTAAGCCGTTGTTCTAGTATCCTGAAGTGATATCTCGGGGGAACCCACACACTTCTCGAAAAGAGCAGGGCAATCCTGGAGTTGTGGTGAGGGCCACATGGGAGAGTACGTCCTTTGGATGTAAATGTTTACCTTCGATAAATAAAATGTTTTATTTTACTTTATAAAGATGCGGCAAAGCAGCTGAACCGTTTTCAATTCGGGTTTTCCAGTACACTCGGAATCTTGAGCGTACTATTTGTAATTTACCTTGTGTTTTGATGAGTATAAATATATTCTGATCACACAACTGAAAAACAGATCTAACGTATGCTCTCACTGGCTAATCAGATGACACGAGGTAGGGGGTAACGTCTCGCTGGGTTGTTGTCATTAACCCTTCAGCCCCAAGCTGCCATTAAAATTCTCATAAAGGGTATCTATGCTTTCATTTTGAACAGTTTGAGTTAATTTGCTTTTCATATGGGATAGATTGCAAGTGTGATCCATTGCATTGACGATTTTAATACAGAAAATTAAATGATCATTTCAGATAAATCATACGTGTAGTTTTTTTTCTCGATTTTGGAGGAGAAACTCGAGTAGAATTATCATATCAGTCGAAACTGACGTGACAGCGGGTGGGGGAGGGTCTATAGGGTTGTCACCCCCAGCTGGGTCCGTCTGGAGAGTATGACCATGTTGCCTTTGTAAAATTCTCTCAAACGCAAACCGCCACTCAGAGTTGCTTACAGATAAGAATAATCTCAAGCTAATCCGACCCTTGTAAGAAGTCAGATTAGAGAGTTACTCACATAGGAATATCAAACCGCAACGAAAGTAATGTGGTAATGTGGTACGTACGTGACCGCGTGCGTGTTCTTCCGTCATTGCTATATTTAATTTACTCCACTACATGTACTTGCTTATTAGGAAATAACACCGTTGCAATCGAATAGGTCCATGGAGATTCAGGTAGAGGAGAGAGAGAAAGAGGAAAGTAAGACAGTGATATGTGGAAGGAGAGGCCTGAGAGGTACCTCCTTTTGTAACCGAGATGCAACGCGGATTCTTAAATGATATCTTGCATGGGTCTAAGTTGGATAAAATCAGGGGGTTCAGGGGTTCTGGAACCCCTCCCCCCTTTTCACCGTTTTTAAAATTCTTTTACTATGAGGTTCTGTCGATTGTGGAATACACGAGTCACGAGTTTACAAATTACCGATCGCCACATGCACCGTACTGACTCACGTTTTCGATTCCAGCGTATTAGAATTATACCCCCCTAAAAATCTCCAACAAAAAATATACCCCCCCCCCCTTAACTGCACGGTAAAAAGTATATCCCCCGGATTATCTTCCCTTAGAAAAAATGTACCCCCAACTTTCAAAAGATTTTAAAAATCGTACCCCTCCCCCCCTGCGACGTAAAAAAACCGCGATCGGTCCCTTACACATTTGCATTATGTGAACTGAATATTAGTTCTATTATCCACCACTGAAAAATGATTGAAGCCGCATGGCAAACGGTTTTAAACTATTGTTAAGAAATGTGTCTGTATAGTTCGGCTTAACCATTTTTAGTCATAGTTTAGTCATGAAAACAGTCTCCTCAGGAGCCCTCAGTGTAAGTTGCCAAAAATTATTAAGCCCCCAGACTTTAATTAGTCTCCATCCCTAGAGAGCGGTATTTTTTCTTTAAAAGGCGTAGATACTTCAATGCAAAAAAAAAAAATGAGTGCTATACGACAACTTGTGGTTGTATACACTATAAAAACTAATGCTAAATTATATACTTTTTTAAAAAATAAAATATATAAATAAAACTATATTTGAAATTGCTGAACGTTGTGGTTTTTTTCCCTTGGCAGGCATTCAAAAGTCATTCGACCTGTCGAGATTATGAATCAAACTAACTGTGATCAAGAATACCGAATAAACCTCACCATTCCCCCTCCCCCTCCTGATAGCATAAGCCCCCAGTCCAAAAGCACGAAAAAAGAATAAGTCCCCAGGGGAAATATAGAGGAAATACAGTAATCCACCATTATACTCAACTCGCTCTTTGATCAAACGGTTGTAGTTGGATTGGTGTTACGTAAAGTCCTGTAACGTTCTCTCTATATGTGTATTAATGACACGTGGTTTGACGATTTCTCGACTGAAATGCTGCATAGTATAGTAGCAGAAATATTTAATTTTCACTTTAAGAAAATGGAGTAACTTTTTTCTTTCGTTAGAAATTCCAAAATAGATTTTCTAGACGTACAGTTGGTGAATTTAAATTTAACAAAAGATGAGTATCAACTAGTCCAGTTGTAAACCAGAAAAATGGCGTAGTTACTACGGTAAACAAAGTTGGATCGGGTTAGTTCATTATTTTGATATGACCCTGTAAATATAAGCTTGTGAAATATTCAACAAAGAGAGGAACACTTGAAGAGACAGATTGGCCATATGGTTGTTTGAAATTCATTCCAGTTTCTATTTCAAAGCTAGTGGAAATGATTGTATTAAAGCAAGCTCGCTTCCAAAATCTTACCAAATTTTGCAATAACACATTCAAACTCTACATTTATTAACCTTTCAGTAGATGTGTACTTTAATGAAGATTGGCCGAATATCTTGCGAGCTACGCTCAGTTGAAGACGAACACCTATATTTTGTCCCGTGTATCCTTAAGCCGCGTATGTACTCTTTTGGCTACGTTCTAACAACCATTTTTGATAAATAGGTTACATTTCCTGCCGTATGCAGCTGTCTCGGTAAATTGTTTACACACATAAATGGTAAATGCTAGATTAGTTAAACTTCATTAGATAAAAACAAATCAATTTACCCTAATCAGATTGGCTCTCTTAAAGGTAACAGAACTTCTGACCATGTCATTGTGTTGAAATCAATAATTGATAAGCTTGAGAATGTCAACAATAACAAAAAAAACTGTATAATACGTGTTTTGTAGTTTTAAAAATGGGCTACTTAATTACAAACTTATGAAAATTGGACTCACCAAGGAAACAATTATACTATTAAAGGATACATCTTTTTTGAAAACTGACAGCGTTAGACAAGGCTGTTATCTAAGCCCAACTCTGTTCAATGTTTTTGTAAATGACGTTTTAAATTGACATTTTCGATTCAGGTTGTCAGTACCGGTTAACTAAACTCCTATATGCGGATGATTTAGGTATCAGTCTGTGGAAGCCCGAGAAGGCCTCCAAAGTTGTCTAGGTAAACTGCATTTCTATATTTAAAGCGCCAGAAAAGGAAGATCAACATGAACATGAAAAAAAAAACAACTAAAACTATGATGATTTTTAACAAAAGTGGTAGAAAGTTCAAATATACTTTCTGTTTTGGTGACAAAGCAATATCAGCAACTGGTTGTTACAAATACTTAAGAATAAACTGTAAAACTTCGGGATATTTTACTCAGGCTCAAAATATTCTGCATCAGAAGCCAATGAAAGCAGAAATTATTATTCGTAATGGGCCATCCGGCAGTGTAAACTCGGTACTCATACTATTCAGTTAGAGTAAATTATTGTCACCTATACTATTGAGTATTGTATAATTCAGTGTGAAGTCTGGGGGAGTCTTGCAATGCTTAAATGTAGAGATTTGGAAAAATTCAAGACCAAGAAGTTCCATATTCTAAATTGTGAAAAATAGCTATTGGTGTTAATCGATGGAGTAATTTAGCGATGAAATGCCCCTCTTCCTAATCCTATCTTAATTTATTCTAAAATTGCGGATTATTTCTTGAGAAATATCGATTAAAGTGAAAACCCTATACTAGAAATGCATTGAAGTCTTGTATTAATCAAAACAATAAAATAAAATAAATTCAATAAAATGTTTGTTTCAGTTAAAAGGCCAACCTCGATCCCAGGGCTGGGATCGAGGTTGTTAAAAGGCTTAAAAAAACTTGATACTAGTTTATTATTGACAGAAAAAATAAGCATTGAAACATTTCTTAAATTTAAAAATCCAGATTGTTTCGTATTTTCACAATTTACTATTCGAACTCTCTTGAGAAGAAAGATCTTTTGGACCCTATGTGTCCAAATAAACTGATTTCATATAGGTTAGTAAAACATGATTTCAAATGCAAAAAAAAATATTTAACAGTAATATTAATTTAATTCTAGTGTTGGAATCAATCTAAATTACAAATCTCCCATAGTTTCCCAATTGCCAGTTTAGTAGTGAAATATGTCTGTGATTCTCGTGAGCAAAGAGTTTGCACTTTGTCCGAATAGTTCAGTTGGCGACGAGTTTCACTGCATGATATATCAATATTTTGAAAACTGAAATTTGAGACAGTGCTTCTTAAAGTTTAACGATACATGTATTTGAGTGAACTGTATAAACTTTGTGAACTTTAATTCTCGAAGTCTATTTCTGTATCTGTTGCGTTGGCTATGAAAGATGGTTGTCTTATCGATATATGTGGAAGATTTGTTTCTGACATAATTACAAAACCAGATGAACTGATATTTACTTTACTAAGATAATTTATATTTGCAGTTGTAACCGAAGTCGCTCAAATGAGGAGAAGACATGTGTTAGTATTATGCATGGTCAGATAGAACTTTCTTTCTGACAAGTACAAACAAACCATGCATCAACACGTGCGCGAGCCAGTTAAGTTTAGAATGGTTGAACCGTTTTCGCATAGTTTCGTATTGAGTCTCGCCTCATCACACTGTCACTGACTATGAGTTTGGATGCGTTTCTATTTTGTCAGTTTCCTACCGTCGGTCCCTCTCGTGGGGGAGTAAGGAACATGTGCAGCTACAACGGGAGCTACAAGCAGATTTATTAATATCACCACACCGTACTTTACTTTGATTGCAATTCAGTTTCTGGAAAAAACGAATATACAGCCTTGTGTAGCGTAAAACAGACAGCTTCTCGACTAAAGCACTAAGGGTTTGTTATGAAAAAATATAGAGCTGAAACCATCCTCGGCAACCCAGGGGTGGCCCTTTTCGTGCTTTGTAGCCTACCCATAGGCCCAAGTTTCGCTATTTCAGGTACAGTTGTTGCGAGAAATTATGGAGAAACTACGACAGGTTTGTAGTCCTGTGGTTCCGTGTTGTTCAGAGTCCTTTGCCAATCCAGTTTTCCCTATCTTCGTTGCAGATCAACCGTAACGGATAACCAGCAAGGTTCCGAAGAGCTCCCGGAGTCAGTTTTTAGTTTGCTTGGCTTCTTTGAAACATAACTTTTAGTATGCTAAAAAGGGGCGGAAAGTTGCAGCGTTTTTTTTCTTTTGAACGGTTTTTTTAAATTTCAACTTTTTTTCTCGGTCATTAAATATGTACACTTTGTGTCAAAACAGAAAACATGTGTTTTGCATATAGATGACGTTCGTTTCTTTCTTATCAAATGACTTTAGTTCAAAATTTGTTTTCGCTTTTTTTGAAAATGTTAATTCGTCCGTTGCTGCAAGACAAAACACCTTCATACGTGACCATTCATCGCGCTTTGTGCTGCACAAATCGTGGGTAGTGGGAAAGCAGGAATTTCACAAATGTCGGTTCACTCTTTCTGATCCAAAATAGCACGTATTTGCAACTCGATGTTGCTTGAATAATTAATTATCGCCACGGTTCTGTTGGCATAGTATCCGCTTGGCGACAGAAGAACCAGTGTTGAATGGGTCTTGGTAAATGTTTCCTTTTAAGAGGGAGTTTCTCAAAAAACGTTGGGAGCTCCGCACAGTGACTTGCCACGGTTTTTGTCAGAACTGAAACAACGGTCGGCCAAGTAAATTCCAATTGAAATTCAACGCTGATGACATAATGGCAATACACATTCAGGTCACGTACGCGGGAAAAAGCTCTTTCAAAAATACATGTACACCTTTTAAAAATATAGATGTATGTGTTTGTGTATCGAATCAAGGTCGTCTGGTGATAAAAGATCATAAGGAAGTAAGCCTGTACAAGTTCTGAAGTAGAAATAAGTTTGTATTTTGTTGATGAGTCATCAATACAGTGTGAAAGTGTATTTTGATTCTTATCGAATATTTGCATCGGGACAATGTGGCATTCATTGGTTATACCGTTTGTGTTTACTGTATGCAAGGGGTTTCGGTTATGGATTAGATCTAACATCTTTGAGTTTGGAAATATTCAATGGAAATCGCTTTCCTAGACCTGTTACTCCCGGGAGGAATCTTTCTGTCAAGAGCAGCTTGTTTCATTTCGATTTTAGTGCAATATGGTTGATCAATATTTGGACAACATGTGTTTCAGATGAAAATGACAAGCAGTTAGAAATAGAACTAAGTGTCACGCGAATAAGGTTGTACTTTGCACGGCTCCCTGAACCTCGGGGATTCACGGATTCCGAGTCGGTAGCACAGTTTAAACGGAGTTTCCAGTCATGGAAGTACAACGATCCGGGAAAGAGGTGTAGTTCCATTACTTTTTGGTACAGTCCAATTCCAAAAGCATTCACATCCTATCCATGAGCGTCTAATGGATCATTTGACATTTATACTGATCCGTTATCGATCGCGATTGGATGTTTATGACTTTACTCATTGGTGGCAGTATTGTCCTGTAAATCCTAGAAGTTGGTGCCACATAATAACATTCTTTATTGAATATACTTTAAACATACGTTAAAGTTTACATACATTAAAAAAGATATATTCTAAAGAATTGGAAATTAAATATGAATCTGAACTAAAAAGGCTGTTTAAATTACAATTGAATATTGAATTATTAAATTCAATAAAGATTTAAAAAAGGGTACCTATTAATGAAGCATTTCTTGAAATTTTCCATATTTAAAATTGGGACCCGATAGGGATGAGATCGTTTTCGGAGAACGCGACTTTTGCGTGCGGGAAGGTTGGAGAATGGATGTGCAGGAGTATCATGATACATCATTTATACCATAACCAGTTCTGATCTGTGTCGTAGATAATTTGTTGGATTGGTGTGTATCCAAACCAGAGGGCTCTTTACTTGAGCCTATCAATAAATGTTAAGAATCCACATACATCCTTGACGTGATAAATTGTCATAAATCAACCACAGTGATCCACTAGTTGTAGTTGTGGACTAGTTAGTAGAAATCTCAATATAACTGAAAAACTATAAACGTTTATAGTACGTATTGATCCCATTATTATTAAGTATATCTTTGTATATGTTTCGTTGTCGTTGTTTTTTTACTTAACTAATTGTTAGACCAAACATTTTGTACATAAGAATAATATGGATAAAGTAGTTTTAGAAGTTGTTATTTGTAAAATGATCCTCCAGTACTGGAAAGTACTCATTTCCCGCACCGGAATCTCGTATTTTTCACCCCGGTCACCTGCATGGTCACTGGGCCAGTTAAGTCACACACATGTATAAATGTATATTTTTTAGACTTTGCACTATCAAAATATTTTCTTTGTGTAAAAATCTTGTTTCTTGCTGTTCTTATTTGTCAAGCACGCACGTTTAGTTGAGAAAAAGGCGTGGGAATTAATAAGCAATCTATTGATCTAGAATATTCGAACATACGGAAATTTTATGAATTATGGAAGCCTGAGGGTTGGCCTGAAGGCGTGGGCCGGAACACTTTTTGAATTACATTTAAAATACATAGGGTTGGCGCGAAGGACAATACAGCGGAAAGTTCATTTTTCCAGTTGCTCGTCCTTTACTCCGTTCATTCAGATTTTCCTACCGGTAACAAGAAGCGATCGTTATTATTTAGATTGTTAAAGAAAGATCAAAGCAGCATGATACATGAACTATGTCATGAG
>JAOEHT020317727.1:0-10096 GCA_025448195.2 Parazoanthus atlanticus | reverse complement strand
ACTTATGCTTGATTGCTGTATCAATTAATCATTGTTTTTAATTTGAATTTTCTACATATTGACTCACAGTTTTTAATTTCTATCTCAAGATGTTAGTGTTGACTACAAATTATAAGTTTTCATTGAAGTAACCATGGACAAATTTGAAAACAAAAACAAATAAGAGCCATTAACCATCAAAGTGTTTGAGTGCTCTAGATATGTTTTTAATAACTCTTGTACATGACACAAGTTCTTTATTACATTTATGTAAGACAGAAGCTGTAAAATTAAATACTTACATGTATATTTCAAAAAATTATATTTAGATCTTCATCTGTACATGTTTCAGCATACACACTATGTTTTGCCAGGCTATTCAGCCAATTTGATTGTTAGTGCATTGGTATATTTTATCTGTCCATCTCCACAAGCAAATTGGTCAAATAATTATTAGTAAATTTGTCTACTGAATTTATTTCACAGCAAAAAATATTGTAAACTGTGATAGCTTTTAAATACCTGTATGTCAAATGTCTTATACTTGTTTACAATTTATAAGAACTACTAACAAAATGTCTCACAAAAACAACTGTTTTAGCAGACCTATCACTGAAGATTAATAGACCCAAAGTCTGTAAGGATCACTTGTATCTAATATATGACTTGTATTATAATTTTATGCTTACCAGTATCTCCACATTCATCTCTGTTTTTATAATATTAATTGAGTCAAATCCCATCACAGCATAAAAATATGTGTTACAGCTGCTCCATTTCATTTTTAAAATGTTTAAGATCATCTTAATTCAAACCATAGTCTGATAGACATGGTTCTAAACTAAACGAAAAATTAATTATATGAACTCAGAGGAATGTCAGCTTAAGAGCGTTTACTTCAGCATTTCTCACCTAAGCAGAAGCCTGCATTAATCTTTTATAATTAGGTTGTCTAGACTTGCATCTGAAACTAAATATGTAAATCTTCCAGGTATCAGTGTCTCAGATTTCCTATTCGTAAAATTATTTTACATTTGATAAAAAATAATTGAAAATTTTAATCTTTAGCTCTTGTGGAACTGTTCACCTATGTAATGTTTTAATACCCTTTCATTTAAAAACAAAGATCTCAAAATTTAAAAGTTGTCAAGAAAATTTTATGTATTAAACATGAGAACCTATAAATGGTAGGTGTTGGGTGAGAAATGACAGCCTGAGGGCAAAATATTGAGAAAACCAAGCATAAAATTATAGTAACTATACACTTTGCAGGCATATAAACAAGACCAATCAAATATTAATTAGACTCTGACCTGCATGAAACTTGAGCTCAAATTATAGAAAATATATTAATTATGCAGAGGTTGAGAAAAAAAGTGTGAGACTTTAATAAGAAAATGTACACCATTTATGGACAAAGGATGATTGAATTTATTTCTAATAGGAATGGAATAGAATGGACCTCAAATAAAAGTCAGAGCATTATGCAATATGTACATGAGAGTTGATGTCTCTGTCTATACATGTATACAAAGAGAAACATAAACATAATTATTACAAGTAGATGTACTATCAAATACCTGATGCCAGACGAAGTTGAGTACTCCATCACATCCATACTGGTTACATCCTGTGTCACTTGTATACTCCTCAATAAACTCCTTAAAAGAGTTGCACAAGAAATTATGGAACCACTTTGAATAATTCTAGGTTAAAGTCATGGAACAATCTCATGTTTGTCTCTTCAAATGACATTTTATTTCTAATTTTTCCGCATGTATTCAGTTTAAGTCTTGATAATTTAACCCTTTCAGCACCAAACACGACAAATGATGTATTGCTAAATTCTCCTAAATGGTATCCATACTTTCCTTTTAAACAATTTGGGAGAATTTTGCTTTGATATTGGATAGCTTTCAGTGTGTGATCAATTCCTATATTTTCACAACAAAACAACTTATTTTGTACATGTATTGATATCGTAAGGAAAAGATAGATGTTGATAAACTGGCTGGGGCTGAAAGGGTTTAAATATACTCTGGACAGTGTTCAAGATTTTGAGCTAAAATCTAAATGTCTTCCTGAGCTGAGCAGCTCTTCTAACCCTTTCAGCCCAAGCCACTTTATCAACATCTATCCTCTCCTTACAGTATCAACAAAAATCTATTTATTTTGTTATGAGAATTAAAGAACTGATCACATGCAACAACCGCTCAAAGATGAATTACTTTAATCTTTCTCCCAGCTTGTTTAAAAGGAAAGTAACAAGACAGCTTGAGAGAAGAAAGCAACAAATCAGATGTCGTGTTTGGGGCTGAAAGGGTTAAAAGGCAGCTGATGTCTTCCACATGTTTCAGTTACAGATGAGAGTCCACAACTCCCCTTGAATTGGCACAAATCCATTGCAGGTTAATTAGCTGCCAGCAGAAGCTAGTACTTAATATGTACTTAATACTTATTTGCACCAGATGATTCTGAGCTGTATAAATTAATATGAGTACCAGCTCCTGTTGGGGACAAACATACAGTGGATCAGTGTATTTTAGGTCAGACTAAAAGATGCAAAGTACGGCACATTGTACCAACTTTCCCCAGTGACTGTACATTTATATTTACATTTATTTAATACACTTAATATTCAGTCGGAAAAAATCCTGACAACATCCCACCAATTTTTCTAAATTACCTCCTTTCTTTTCCCAGGGAAAGTACTGTCAGTTCTTTGTTTTCTCAGGCTCAAGAAAAACACAGAATACTGTAAACTCTTTATCAAGTCCGGGGGAAAGAGGAGGCGGGCGGCTTATTTAATCCCAGGCCTTCTGGAGGGATGGTGCTTTTTTGAGAGGGGCGCTTAATAGAGAGAAGGGATTATTCAACAGTTGAATCCTGACCAGGTCCAAACAGAGACTTAGATTAATAAAGAACAATCATAAATGCCTGAAAATGGAACTTTTAATGTCAAAATTAGTGCATGTTGTGCTGTATAATAGTGACACAAGATCACAAGTCTAACTTGTGACGTGAAAATTTACCCAAAAAATCATTATATGAGGGAATTTTTTATTATTATTACCATTTTCTTTTATTTATGATGATGCAGTGGGTGACCCTATTTTTACAGGAGTTCTGATCCAAAGTTAGGGGTGTAGTTTGCACACAGCTAAATCATTTACCGTAATTGACATGTCTACAGTTTGTGCCAAATGATTCAGACCACATCAAAAGCTTCAAAAATCGGGGAAGGGGGTGAAGATCTTTGATAGTAATAGAACTGACTTTTCTACAGTCAACACTGAAACACATAATTATTATAGGTAATACAACAATTCAAGCTGTCATAATCTTGTGCTGCTCACTGGTTCGTCACAAAAAATACTACAAAAGTGTCAATGTTGGCTCCAAAAATGGGGTTCGACTTATACCTGAGTATATAATTATACGGTACAGCTGGTAGATAGGTTGTGATCTTGTGTCTGATTGGCTGAAGAACAAATAAGCATTTAGTGATCATTGTTTTCATAGTCGCACAGTAAAAGAGGCTGGGGGCTTATGAATTTTACATTTTTTTGGGAAAAAATCAGGGGAAGGGGTTAAATTAAGAATAAGAGATATTATTAGTACTCACATTAAGATGTTCCTCCATTTGTGTAACAGCCTACAGGTTGAGCAAAACATTATAACATATCATTCAATACTCAAGGTACATTATCTGAGTGAACTTTGCCAAAAATGTTTGACACTAAACTAAGATGCTATACATGTCCAGAATCCTTTGCACTTTTAAATGTATAAAGTTTTAGTTTCATCAAGTACTTTTTCTTATGGTTATTTTTTTAGTATGTATTAATTAAATCAACTTAATTTGAAAAAAAGACTTTGTAATTTGAGACTGTATGTATTGTAAGAAATGATCAGCAAATTAAGTTAATAAAAATAAGTTTTAAAAAAATAAAACATAACTTAATGCAAATTAAAGGTTGAATGTTTGGAAGAATCACTCTCACTTAAAAGTTTTGTGATGAAACTCAATGACAACTCTACTTACTGAAAATTTTCAACGTTATTACTGGGTGGATAAAAGATGAGTGTAAAGGATGGCGTACACCCCTGATCTACTTTTTTTTTTAAATTAGCTTAAAAATCCTCCTTAAAACATAAAATAGATGACTTATTTAATAGTAAATAGATACAGAGTAAGTACAATAATAACTGTAAGTAAATGTGCTCTTGTTTTACTTATTATTTACTTTATAACTATTACTTTTTACCTTTGGAAACCGTTCTCTGTAAAGAGTGTTCAAGAACTGCAATTCGTCTTCTTGGCTCTGGGTTCTATTAGGACTGAAAGGTAAGAAAGAGACATGATTAATCAATATTTAGCTGACTGTAATACTTACAAAAAAATATGCACTGTAAATCACTGAATGTAAAAGAACGAACTGAGGGGATTTCCAGGAGTATTGTGTGGTACCAGGACTATCTACAACTCCTCACAGAAACAAATTTTTTGTAAACCCCATCCCTCTGAAAGTATTCTTTTAAGGCCCTGAACAGTGGGGAGGGAGCAATTCTCAGATGCAAAAGATATAGGGAAAGGGAGATGACAATTTCAGTATTTTTTGGGTTCAAAGTTTCCCCTTACCTCGCCTTGCCTAGTGCCGAATCTCATCTTGTCTCACCTTATCATATCTTATCTCATAGATCTTGTTATAATACAGTAAGTAGTACTTTATTTCATTGATTTTTTAGTGGATATCCTTGTTATTAAAATCCTCACATCTATAGACTGGGAAACCATTTCCCAAATTATCACCATAAAATATATTATTTATCATATTTATTGTAACACATCTAGTACCTTAAACTACGGGACCGCTGATGTTTGAAAGGCCTTGGAGATCGCCTGCCACTGTTGAGTAGTTCATCATCTTGATCACTCTCAGCACTGCAGAGAAAACAGAACATTTCACAGAGAGTGCATGTGTGCTTGGTTTGCCAGCAAAATGGGGTAGGCACAGGCAAAAAAGAAGAAAGGAATGACAATATATGGTTTCCAGGTCCCTTAACCCTCTCAGCCCCAAACATGCCATATGACATAAATTATTGCTGAATTCTCCTAAACTGTCTCTATAGTTTCTTTGTAAACAGAATGGGAGAATTTTGTTTTTCATATTAGATAAATTGCTGTGAATGATCAATTGCTTTATTCTCATTACCAAACAACTTACTTTGTGTGGATAATGTAAGGAGAATTTACATACTGATAAACTGGCTGGGGCTGAAGAGGTTAAAGAAAACACTGACTTGTACCTGAAGTGCTGTCCATAGCCTGCACACTCATCAGCATACTGCAAGGACTGGATCTGAAAAATATTTATTAATAAACACAAAGTCAGTAAAATTAAAACTGACTGTTATGCCAACCATAATATTATAGTCATTAAATAGTTACAATATTTGGTTTAATTTATTGTGATTAAAATAAAAAGCATACAATCATTAAATGTACAACTCATGAATGAATCAAAGGCTCCTATGAGACAACTCTTGAATCCATAGACCCCAAATGACCCGCCTCAGGCAGGTAAGACTTGCATTTGAAATTTGGAGTTTGCCAGCCTGCTGCAGTGTAGAAAAACCCACTACTGTGTTCAACTCAGGCAGTTACAAGAAAATCAGTTGCATTTTGAAAGGAACTTAATATTTCAGAGTGTGTTCTCTGCTAAACACAAAACTACCTGGCAAGCTTGTGTTTGGCAGCATTAATTCCCATTCTAGTATACTGACTACTGCTCCAGAATGATATTAAAATGCAGTAAACACTCTTTCAGAGACCCAACATTTTCAAAAATTTTGGGGGATGTCCAGGACCCCCGAAGTGCTCACTCCTTCTCTGCTTGATGGTCTATCAAGATGACCAGCAATGTTTTCATTCAGACTTGGGGTCTATGTGAATGAAGATGGCATAACAACTATGTGTTATAGCATTTAATTTCAAGATAACAATCACACAGTAATCTGCTTTTGACTTTTAATTGATTGATATTGATAACTGATCGATCTTATTTTACTTACTCTAAAGATTCCAATCACTGATTGTCATTGGTAACATGTTGCTCAGGCAAATAAATACCCCCCCTCCCCCAAAAAAAAAGTTAAACCGTCAGTCCCCTAGTACTTCTAAGACATCAGTACATGAGATTTAACAAACCTGATGGAGCTTTTCCTGAGATGATGCAAGGGACTGTGAATCAGAAAAACAGTAGTGAAAGTAGTTAATACCAACTGCACTTAGCTTGGCAAAACTAAAAACAGCTGTGTATGACAATAGAATTATGACAAAAATCAAGATAACGAAATTATACGCTGTCTTCATAAGGGCAAAATGTTAGCTAGGGGGTCTTAATCTTGGATAATTTAAATGTCATTTATATTTGTTGTGGCCAGAAAGCTTCTTCTTGGAAAGTAAATTCAACATCAAAAAGGAACTGTAATTTCCAATTATAAAAACAAGAAGAAAGTCCTGGTTATGAGGAGCAAAACTGTGGCCGATCTTGGGGGGGGGGTATTCAGAGGGTTCAATCAAACCCCACAATTCCACAAACCCCTAAAAAGAAAATAAAAAACATATTGACTTTGATGAGTGGTAGCATATTAATTTGTTGAAAAATGTCATGATCAACCCACACCCCTAAATTCATTCCGAGCCCCCTTGGTAAAATCATGGATCCACCTAGCAGAGCACTTTCCCACAAACATCAACGTGCAGTGTACTTACATTTACTTGTTTCCTACGGTTTCACAGCCAATCAGGTTTGAAAGTTTGTATTTGTAATCAAATGGAGTATTAATGTACACATATTTTGCACTGATAAGAACATGAATGACGGCAGCTGAGAAAAAGCAATTTGCCTTGTCCTTATGTGTATACATGTAAATAGGCTTTCCCTTTCACTCCCAACAGTGCCAAATGATCAATTACTAAATTCACATTACATGTACATGCCTCAATAAATTTCCTATAAATAGGTTGGAAGAATTTTACACTGTCTTCCTCTTAAAGGGTTTCCTCTTCATGATTGATTTCTTTATTCTCATAACTAATCAATATATTTCAAATTAATAATGTAAGGAGAAAATAGTTCTTGCTAAACTGGTTGAATGGGTACTTACTGAGTACGATGAAGATGTTGGTGTGTGGGTTCCATACCCTGAGGACGTTAATGATGCAACTGACCATCGCCGTCCACCACTGTCAGATCTCAAATATTAATAGTAAAAGAACCAGTCACTAAAGGTTCATTTACGGCTGAAACGTCGCAGTTTCTCTTTCTTATAAGTTAAACTTTTCTAGAGAATAGCTGGCAATTTTTCGCATGCTTTTCGTATGGTGTGAGCATGCACTCGATAGACGCACACCTGTGCATCTATGTTGCAACATATGCAAGTACCTGTAGATCTGGGAAGATAACTGGAACCAAGAGAATGGTTTCAAAAGAGTTCTAAAGGAAAAACAAAATAATTGAAGGTGACGATCAAGAAAGGAACTACCAAAACAGCCCAGTTAATGAACAACAGTTATCAAAGCACATTTTTCTACTTACTGAATAAGTTTAAGTTCATTTTAGAATAAATGGGCAATGTTCTAAAATAAATGGTCCACGCTCTGGCTGTGCATCTATCAAGTTATAGATGCACTTGTGAAGTTGGGAGAGCACTCGAGAAGCTACACTCAGATTCGCCTCATGCCACTCAAATGCTCTCCCAACTTCCAGTGTGCATCCACAGCTCAATCAATGCATACTAAGTGTAACTGAGTCGGGGTTCTGTTTTATAGTTTGTTTGAAACTAATTCGGTTGTGGCGAGTTAGATGAAACTCTCATTGGAAATGAAGGACTTGCATGTTTGTTGACATAACAGTATAAAAGATGAGCAGAGAAAAACACAACTGAACACACCAAATCCCGGAGCAGAACTAAATTTTAATTCGTGACACAGATGTACACGTCAAGTAATGTGACCTTCAAACCACATGTACATTTCCAAATATAGCAACAGAAAACTTATCTTGACGATACGGAGTAAATAGCAAGTTGGAAAACCTAAATCACTGTGCATTGATATATCGAAAACTGAATATTGTATGAAATCCATGAAACTATGGACCACATCTCAATTTCATCTCATTAAACACTGTTACACTATGCAATGTCTCCTGTAAAATCCTATTTACACATTGCACTCGAGAAAACATACAGATAAACAAGTGGATCCTATGTGAGGATAATCCGTGACATCTCAAAAACACAATTCGACTTTAAATCATTTTAAGCTTGAGTTATAAACTCAACTTGGCTACATTTGGAATAAAATTTGATTGACAACAGCAGTTCAAAACACCAAGTTCAAAGCAAAGGAAAAAAAACCAGGGATTGTGTAACAATGAAGCTAGACTGTGTTAATTTGTTTGTCGTATATGTATTGTTATACTCACACACAGTTCATTGGCCCTTTCTACTGTAGCTTGTAGAGTTGTCCAAAGCACAAGACGTTGAAGCTGGTGATGGAACCACAACTGTTGTCATAATTGCGGGAAGCTTGCTCAGTGCCAGTGCTAAACTACTTGAAAAAGGTACGCAATAAGTTAATAAATTATATTTATGTCATGATATTTGCTTTTTTAGATATATATAAATATGGCTAAAAAGTTTGCTATTTGATGGTTTTTTTGTGTTGTTTAGGTATTCACCCAACAACCATCTCGGAATCATTTGAAAAAGCTGCAGTGAAAGCCGTTGAAATATTGACAGACATGTCAAGTCCTGTTGCCCTCAGTGACCGAGAGTCGTTGCTGAAGAGTGCCACCACTTCGCTCAGCTCCAAGGTACAGTGATATCTAGACTTGCTGGTTTGGCTTTGTGAAAGACAAGCATACATGGATCTAGTGGATTTATTTCTTTAGCTCAACAGCAGTAGCAACAATAACGTTAACAGACACCTGTGTTAGTGTCAATGGAAATTACAATTTACAGTTAAGTGAGGATAACTTATTCAGATTAATTTTCATAGGCCTGCACTTTGTAAAAATTGAAGAGGCATATTTTGCAGGATTTAAATGTAGCCATTTGACAGAATCATTATCATACCATACCATACCATACCAAAGTATGAGCATTCACATGGTACATGTAGCTCTTTTTTGCCAACCTAAATTTCATGATTTCTCCAAATTGTGGAAATTGTGAAAATTAGTACAAATAAGGTACGTCTACTATTCCTCCCAATCCTGTTTACGTCAAACATTTCTATGTCCTCTCCCCTATTAAACATCATAAAAATCCACTTCAAATTCACCCAAAGCTATGAATAACTGTGAAAATCAGGTTAAAAAATGTCATTCTAAGATGTCATCTTGTTTACTGTAGTTTCTTAAAATTGTTCATTCGACAAGTTCTTTTCTTTTCTCACAGTTTCTTGTAAACAGTGTGTACAGGGAGCATTAAGTGCACCAGTGCAGCTAACTATTGGAGTTGTCCTATTTCAGGTTGTTTCACAGTACTCCAATCTCTTGGCCCCAATAGCAGTGGATTCTGTCCTTCACGTTATTGACCCAGCAAAAGCAACAAATGTGGACCTCAGGGACATCCGAGTAGTGAAGAAATTAGGGTGAGATAAATGGTTGTAGCTTTATTTATTGAAGATGACAGAAGAAATTGCAAACTTGAAGAGGTTGGTGCAAAAACAGCCTAAGTGACAATTTTGAACGACCCTTCACAAAACCTCAAATTCTCCACTTTAATGCAATGCTACAGTGGCCATAGGACTCTTATAATGTAGCCAACACATTTTTTTAACCAAGGTTGAGTTGAACAAATTACTTTGTTTATGCATATAATAATAAAGTAATGATAATAATAACAAACTTTATTACTGTCTCTTGAAAAATACCATTCCTGCTGATTGGGGACACTATAAAATATATACTATCTGCATCCATCTACTCTATACTACTTATAAATTATGACAATAAGTTGGATAAAATGTGTAAAAATAATGGCTACCATAAATGCTTAATTTTAAGCCCAAGGAGACTTGTTTAATCACAGGCCTAGATCG
>JAOEHT020317635.1:0-10096 GCA_025448195.2 Parazoanthus atlanticus | reverse complement strand
GGGCCTCAAATGCTTTTTTCCGAATTCCACAGTTTTTCCAATTAACGCCCCCCCCCCAAATGGAAAATGTTAAATAGACACCTAGTTCGCATTAACATCCCCTATTCAAATAAATGCCCCCTCCAACCCTTTTTTCGAATTCCGCATTTGTTCCAATAAATGCTCCCTTAAAATGGAAAACGGTAAATAAGTGCCTAGTGTATTTGAGTAGGGGGCGTTAATTCGAAATAGTTGTCTATTTAACATTTTCCACTTTTGGGGGATCGGGGAGGCTTTTTTGGAAAATATGCAGAATTCGGAAAAAAAGTGTTGGAAGGCCCGAGGGGGTTTATTTGCGAGGGGGGCGTTTATAAAAATAGGGTGATAATTCAAAGTAGATTTAACGTTTTCTTTTTTTTTTTAATTTTCCCCCCATTTTTAGCGGGGGCGTTTATTCGAAAGAATGCAGAATTGAAAAAAAACGAGTTGGAGGGTGGCATTTATTTATTTATATTTATTTTCTATTTTTTAAATTTTTTTTACTCGTGGTCATTCGTGGTCACTTGTGGTCATTCGTATGTAGTTTAGTCAAGATCGGCTGGCAGAGCGTTCCATAGTCTAGGTGCAGCTACTGAGATACGCGGTCACCACAAGTTACAGAAGCAGACTGTAGGACTGCAAGAAAACCCTGACAACTGAAGTGCAAATTTCTACCAGGACTGTATCTAGTGAGAAGGCTTTCTAAGTTAAAAGTATGATGGCGCAAGGCCGTTTACTGTCTAAAAGGCAAAAAGCAGAAGAAATGCATGCATTCATTCATTCATTGTATTAATATAATCAAAGGTTTATAATCTACGATTGAGCACACTTTAGGAAGAAATCTTTAAAATCAGATACCTCACTTAAAAATTGAAAGAAATGGAATGTTCGAAGTGTCGCGATGCTTGGCTTCCATATAGTTACCGCCAAGGCGAGGAAAGCAAAACGACGACACGACACTTCGTTAGATTGCTCTTGATGACGACCTCAAGTCAAATCCGATACCAAGCAGAACACAAGAATCAAGATACATGGCAAACCATTGAATACAGCGTGTGAGATATACCCACGGCTGAATTCCCCTGATTCATTTTTTTGCTCGGAAAAAACTACGAGGTCCCCAACTTACCCGAGTTTGCTCGTTCCGACTCCAAGTCTACTTTTTTGAAACGTTTAATTTGTTGAATGTCCTTCCCACATGCTGAAAGTAAACTGTGAAAACAGCACATGGTGTGCAGTGAAGGACTAGCAGGGAAAAGCCCACTGAAACAGCGAACTAATCCATTAGTTCCTAGGGTTAGAAGACTTGGGCGTCACTCCAAGCAAGGGAGAAGAAAAGAGGTTGTTTGAAGGGAGTTGTCAGATTTTAAACCTTCTTCCAACTAGCCAATCAGGAACTAGCACCAGGTTGCTACGGTTATCGGACATCGTTTGCGGGACTGGCGCGAGCAACTTATGAATTTTTTAAATAAAAAAATTATTTTAGTTAGGACCTGTCACTAATACTAATTATCGCCTGGGGCATCGGAGGATTGTTGGAGGGATCACTTGATTTTTGGAGAACAGAAGGGGGATCAGTCGTAAGTTAGAGCCCTGAAAAGGGGGGATCACTGAAATAGTGTGAGTCAAACGCGAACATCCCCCCCGCAAACTCCTGGCCATTTGACTTTTTTGAGAAAGAATGGTCAAATTCCCGTCCCTGGAAGTATTTACTTTGCTCAGATGCCCCGCTATCAGCGGTTACCTTGATGGTCAAATGCGCGACCCCCTCTAACACTGTTTGAACAAGAAGAAACAATTGGATAATATCTACATTCTTTTTATAAATAAACGAAACACAACTGTAAAAAAAAATCATTGTACGGCATTTTACATTATCCTGTACTCGTTTCCTAATTTGTCATTAAAGCCGACGACGCGGCATCATAAAATACTGAAAAGGTACGACAAACACTGCTTGTCTAAATATCAATTCAAACTATTAACCGTATCATAAGTATGTGACGGAATTACAAATACTTGTAAAACCAGCAACATAAACCACCACGGACAAAGCCGCGAGAAGAACCCATGTTTTTGACGTTTGGAAATGCGTTTGTTCGCATATAATAGAAAAACAGCAATACCAAAGTTTGAACAAACAGTAACTAGATAGCTAGTATTAACTTAAACTGGGGCCAACTGGTTGCTACAGTCTGGCTTTTTAATCTTTAAACAATATAGTTTTTTAAACAAACGAAATAAATCAGCTTTGCCTTGGAGCAGTTCGATCAGGTTCAATATAAACACTTTCGCTTTTGATTTTCTAGAAAGAATAACTTCACCCTGCGAAACAATAAATGCTACTAAAACAATGCTCTTGGTCAAAGCCGTGGGAGCCTCTGAACGTGTTAGAACAATAGAAGTGGATTTGGAGAGAATCGTGTTTCCTGCCATAATTGCAACCTCACCCCTGAGCGGAACTGACTTATAGCTCTTAAAATCCGTTCCTTTAGTGTTTAAAATACAAGCGTGTCCCATGGGAGCCTCTGGACCCCAACACTGAGCAGAACTGCCTTATACCTCTTAAAGTGAGGTCAATAGAAACCGATTTGGAGTGAATCATGTTTCCAGCCAAAACTGTAGCCCCACCCCTGAGCGAAACTGCATTAATCAGTCACATGGCGTAACCCGTGGGAGCCTCTGAACGTGTTAGAATTGGATTTGGAGAGAATCGTGTTTCCTGCCATAACTGCAACCCGGACCCTGAGCGGTACTGCCTGATAGCTCTTAAAGTGAGGTCGACAGAAACCGTTCTTTCTGTGTTTAAAAATACAGGCGTATCCCATGGGACACTTTGAACGTGCGAGAATTGGATTTGGAGAGAATCATGTTTCCCGGCATAACTGCAGTCTCACGCCTTAGCGGAACTGCCATATAGCTCTTAAAGTGAGGTTGATGTATAGAAACAGTTCCTTTTAAGTTTAAAACTACAGGCATATTCATGGGAGCCTCTGAACATGTAAGAATTGGATTTGGAGAGATCCATGTCTCCCGCCATAACTGCAACCCCACCCCTGAGTGGAATTTCTTTATAATTCTTAAAGTGAGGTCAGTAGAAACAGTTCCTGTGTGTTTAAAATTAGTGGCATGTCCCGTCGGACACTCTGAACGTGTTAGATTTGGATTTGGAAAGAATCCTATTCCCGCCATAACCGTACAACCCACCCCCAACCGAAGCCGACCAAGAATATTTAAATTGAGGTCGATAGAAAACGTTCTTTGTGTGTTTCAATTGACCGGGTGTTTTGTGGGACACTCGGAACTATGGCAAGATTATGCTTGTATACATGCTGCATAAGAACAAAAGGCTAGGTAGCAGGGAGGCGCCATCCACCCCAACTTTTTTACTCACATTTTCCAAGAAATAGTTAGGGAGAGCTTTTAACAATCTACGGTTTTCTCGGATATCGTTGCAACGAACTAGTTTCATCTTCCGTAGTTCTCTTTAGAAGAGATTTATAAGTATCTATATGATTCGAAACGAACACAGTGACGCCCAGTTCAGTTTAACTTTATGCTCCGTTCTAGTGTACCCACTTTTACCTTTAAAATCCAATTTTGTAACTGGCTTTCCTCGGTTTGCATTCCTTTTTTCTGAACACGTTTTTCTTCATAGTTTGAAGTTTTAGGCACATTTCTAGCGATTTTGGAAAATAAAATCTCAAATTTTTCTTGGGTGAGCATGCTTATGTCTGAATAGTTTGAAGTTTTACTGAGACACATTTCTAGCAATTTCAAGAGCCAAATTTTCCAAAAAGAGGCTTGTGCTTTCCAGGCTTCGCAATGTCAGGAGCATGGTGAAATCTCTAACTTGTAATAGTCCGACAGAACTCTTTCTGCTGGGATACACATTGAATTTAAGTAAAAACAGTTTAAGCTTCGGGTATTTTTGAATGTCAGAAGGAGAATGTCCCTGTTTACCCTTATTTCGCAAAACTCTGTGAATACATATACCAGTATAGTCACTTGGGTAATCACTACGCGATTTTGGAGAACTCTAAATCAGTGGAATTTTTTAAAGATCAGTTGTATGATAAACTTTTAGGTAATTCTTCCACTTGCAGATCTGCTGAGGTTTGATTGGTCCGGATTACAAGTATAAACGTTGATTTCGAATCTTTTAGTTTCGCTTCAGGGTATTCTCAAAATGCATAAAATGCTGAACATTTACTTTTGGAGACTCCAGATGTTAAAAAATTGCCTCCCAGAGCTCACGTTATGGCGCTTGTTCCCAATGCACGATCATGGACCTAAGCGCTGGAAGCAAAAGGTTATTCAGAACCTCGTCAAAGAGTCTCCGAGGTGCATGAACACAAAGCGGGCCGGGAAGGGCAACAAGTTTTCAACTGGTTGAAGAATTTTGTAACCTCTTGAATTGCCATCACTTGAACAACGAAGACTGCAGGTTTATTATTTAGTTTGTTTTCTACAAGATAAACAAGGAACTTGTACATAGTCTAGTATTCTATTAGCTTTCCGCCAAAACCGGATCTATACTACCGTTTTCAGCATTTGCACCATCTTTAGGGAGCGTTCACAAAATAATGTTGGGGGGAGGGGAACTGATGAGAAACTTATTAAGATATATATTATGCAGCACCCTCCTTGAGCATGTTAGCAGCTTTCAAGTACCCCTCCCCCCTTAATACTAGTCAAAACTTTGAGGTACCCCCTATCCCTAATGGCCCTTCCAAAAATATAGTCTTTTTAGTTTTTATCCTGTTTGCACATGTCTAAATATCCAGTGTGTTTCAAGTATACAGACAGTCAGATCTAGACTATTGTTACTTTTCGGTACCTGATTAGCAGAACAGCCAATCACTGTCTGCACTTCTGCTGTTCAAAATGAACCTTCCACGTCTTGTACGAGGTAAATCAACTTCATCAGTTTCATCTTCATCAATTTCGTTCAAGACAATGTCGGAACTACCATCACTAGAACTATCATCTTCAGAACTGGTCTCATCTTCACTGTGAATCGAGTGTTCCCCATCAGGGTTTGATTGATAGAAATGATAAGTTATGCTACGAACTTTGTCTTCTTTTGTCATGTTTCTGTGAGGCATCTGGTGATGATTCATATACTTGTCAAGCTCCTTTACATTTGTTCTTCACTTCTTTGTAATCTGCGACCAAAACTTCATTTAAAAGGGATAACCCACTTCTTGAAAAATGGCAATGTTGGAGGGGAAATCAAGGGGAAATTTCAAGAGTTTGAGAGTATACTGGTTGCAAGGAAGGGGAAATGGAAAGGCAGCAGGAAGAGCAAACTTGAAGATGCTGAAGATGATGATGATAATGGTGATGATGATGATGATGACGTTGTTGAAGATGATGGTGATACTATTGATGCTGAGGGGGCTGAAGATGATGGTGATTAATGTAAATGATCAACAGAAGATGGGGATCGAAGATGCTGAACATTCATCATGAGAATATTTGTTTTTGGTTATTCTGATGGTGACAATGCTGCTACAAAAAGATGCTGAATTGTGGAAACAAAAATGCAATGACAACGATCATAATATAAATGATATTTACCATTTAAAACATCAGTTATATGTTAAAGGAGCCATACATATTATATATACATATTTTATATTAGCTTTGTACTGGCTTAATATTCACAGTTTAGATCCAGAATGCTTCTAAAATTATATAAAATTGATTTTATGTTCAATATCATTGTATTTACTGCAGAACATGTTTAACAATGATCTATTTACAGAGATTTTGAAGAAAATGGGTTAAATAAATTCAAGTATTAATAAGATACAATATCACTTAATTTTATTTTGAAGTACCCCCCTTGACAAGAGCATATTTTTCTGACATCCCCCTTTCACAGCCAAATTTTTTTCAGATACCCCCCATTTTCTCATCAGTCCCCCCAACATTATTTTGTGAACGCTCCCTTATCCTACTTTACGTGGTGCATAAACTCTCATTTTAAACCTAAGATTCATATTCTTAAATATTTCTTTTTTCACTGTCAGACTGTGCATGTATAAATCATTAAATGCAAATGATAAATTCGAGGTTTATAATAATTAGTGCAATTCCACAACTCTCAACGCAAAACTTTATATTGAAACCCACCAACCTCTTCTCCTCTTCCGGCTCGTACACACTCAAACTGCAATGTGCGGCACTGACGTGTGGCTCGTTTACAGTAATACTGCAATGTAAAGGCGATCGCCCGATGTTGATCGAGCCCACATCTTTCTGTATCTTGTATTCTTCGTCTTCCGGAACATCATTACTAAAAGCTACTTGTTTTGCCATAATTTAGAGTTATATATTATGGACACCAGTGAACGTATAAATATCCCAGGCATCAAAAAAGGCAGATAAACCGAGCACAAATATTTTTGTCAGGAGAAACTGGGCAAAAACATTAACGCGCCCGCCGCGCTCGTGGGAACGGAATAAAGGGAATACAATTTTTCAGTACGGGAGAGTATCGTAAAAACAAATAAACAAAAAGAAGTTTTATGTAAAATGTAACTCAGGCTTTTTTCTATGTGACCAACCAACAGAGCTATAACTTCCGGTACGGTCCTTTCTGGCGCTGCCCGCGCGAGTTCCCGCGTCGCGCGCAGTATGAGTATGCATCATAGCCAAGTCAGTCCAGCGGTTGCCTTGTCTAAATCACGTGACTACTGCGAAACAGGAAGCGAGTCTGTATTTGGTTGCCTTTCTTGATTCGCTCATTTCCTTCAGCTTGTTGGTTTTTTCCTCATATTTCTATCGAAATTCTCTTATTCACGGAGCTTCCCTAAAACACATACAGCTGTAAAGATGTGGAGAGCTGGAGTTGATACGAAATTTGACGCAGGTGCGGACGACGATGACTGGGAAACCGATCCTGACTTCGTGGTGAGTTTTCGTCCAGAGTTTGACAGTCACAGGGGTGTGTGTACAGGATTGTGTATAAACAATTGCAATAAGCGCCTTCATCTTTCCTTGAAGCTGCTTATTTCTACGAAAGTGAAATTATGCCGTAACCTACGGCCACTGTATGAGCTATTTTCGACATGTTGCGCCCTCGATGCAACTTCAATGTTTGATCAACTGATTTCAAGGGTTTTCTTCTCAGACTTGAAGCTTGAATCACTTGTATATTGCACTTAGCGAATCATTACGCTGTAATTTCATCTGATATGGTTATTGTCTTATTAACAGAGTTCCCATAAAAAAAACGCGTAAAATGTCCCTGCATTTTTGGTCATTGTGTTGTCTGATACATGTTTTCAAATTCTGATGTTGCCAACTCGGAACAGACAAAGTTTAACTTTAAAATGTTTTGTATTGCATAAACTGGAGTATTAGAAGAAAGATAGTTCAGCTAATATATTATGTCTTGTGAGAAGCTTCAAACTAGATTTATTGAATTAAAAGTATTACCTCAGTTGATTTAATAAAGAGGAGTGCTGAAAATGCTATAATATTTGGTTGTTTATGAAACTTTCTCAAGTTTTTAAATATGTTAGTTTAAAAGTCTAATGCACCAGTCAATGTAAATCCAGCTCCCTCCAGGCCATGCAATAGCGGGGACTTGGATTTTAAGCTTGGCAAGACTTAATCAAGACTTTGGTTACCGAGCAACTACCGGGGCACTGATACAAGGAAAATCCCCCTCTGAGGTTCTCCAAGTCTGAACAATGCCTAAAGGAAGTAGTTAAAAATCCTGGGTTTGTTTTTTTTTCCTAAATTTCCTAAATCTAAATTCAGAATTTAGATTTCCAGAATCAGTGGTCACTGGTTTATTTCATAGAAAGTATGTCAGTGTACAGTGGTGTAGATAGCACTTTAGAATATTTATAATTTGATATTATAATATATCTGTTATATTACAAAAAAAGCAGACAATGTTTAAATGATAAGTGACTCCACCACTAATTCCCCTCTTGCTTCCCTGATCCATTGAGCAAGGGCAAGAGAATGTGTGAATTCCCTGCCTTACAGGAAAGGATGAACTGATGAATGTTGGTTAAATGTCCTCATGTTGTTCCTGCTAATGTGCGGCCTGGAGGTGCTGGAATTTATATTTATTGACCAGTGCATTTATAGGCTACAGTGTGTTTAATCAGCACGTTCTTCGTAGTGTACTCTAGATTGCTATAGAGTTTTGTGATCACAAGATTGTGGTCATTCTGCACCCAGCCCATTTGTCGGTGTGTAGCAACAAGACAGACTCCAAGAATTCAAATTTGTAGCATCCGTGAAATATTTAATCATACATAAAATATAATGCATAATCTGTCTGTTTATCTGTGTGTGTACTGTATGTGTGTTTGTGTGTAATGCTTCTCTTTCAGGCTTCCTCAATAATTAATCACACACAAAACTGTGATGGGCAAAATGAAAATGCTAATAAAAACTGAACCTACAGTATGAAGTGCAAAGCCATGATACATATAGCAAAAACTTAAATGAAGTGTTTAAATGCTACAATAGGGTAAATCTGCAAATTTTGAGGGGGGAAGGGATACCAAATGAGTTCATAGGGATGTCTGAGGGAATAATAATAATTACACTATGTGTTTCTAGAAAACATCCATACCTCCCATGTTACACATAGTTTGGAGGAAACTGTGTTCAGTAACCCTCCATCCATCGACTGATAATTCCAGATTGGACCCACACATTTCTTGAAAACTTTGGCTTCTTATATCCCCTCTCTCATAATCTCCCTGTTATGGGGATATTGGCCGTTTCATGGGGATTTGGATTTTTTTTATTGACAGCACACAAATTATACATTTGAGCAAATTTTTTTGCTGCACGTAGTGTACATGTACAGTACATGTAGTACGCAATTTAAACAAGTATTGGTTGGGAAATGATTGTTCTAAAAACATTTTTAAATCGGGATTCAAGACTACTTGTGGTATATTGTGGTCCAAAGTGATCAGAAACTGCCAGCAAATGTTTACTTAAATTGCCCTTGTTATGATATAGAACGATGTCTCAGAGCAAGAACAAAGATGGGGTGCAAAGACAATTGAAGGTTCTGGTCATCAGGAATCTATCAAGTAAGATATTTTAATATCTTAAAGTACTGTGTGGCATAATTATAAAATAACTGTTCAAGACACAACTGTATGTAAGGCCACAGTTTCTTAATATCTATTTATTTTAATTTTTAAAAAGAAGTTAGGAACGGAGGAGGAAATAAAAATAAAATTCACCCCCCTCAGGTTCATTTCAAATTTTCACAAGCATTCCAATGTTTCTTTACTGCACTGATGGCCAAAATAATGAAGTCTAATATTATCTCCTTAAACTAGGAAATCTGTTTTTAGCATGGAAAGTCACAAGACAGAAATGAGGATTAATATGATAACCCTGATTCATCTCAAATAAAACTCAAAGTTAAAAGTAATGTAGAAAATAAATGGCAAATATATTTTTCATTTTTTTCCCAAACATTGGGAAGTTTAGGTGAGGAAGATCCATAGCCTAAAGATTAAAACTGTGGCCTGAATGACAGTAGTCTTATAATTTGAAGTACAATACCAGCCACTGCCAACAAACCATTTCACTATTGATTCTGGTCTGCAGCATATTTAACACTGTTTGTATACCAACTGTAACTTTGACAATTTTACCACATGATTGAGAACGCTTTGAACTTGTTGTATACAGGCCAAAGGCGAGTGGACTACGTAAGGGTCATAGAAACGAAACTCAAATGCACCCACCAGACCAGGAGTATATTTATCTTAATTGTTGTAGTAGAAATTTACCAGATTGTCAGATATATATTTTCAATAAATCATTGTCCATTATTTCTGATGCATTGTAGGTTGACGTATTACAAGCCGAGGTGTCTGCACTGAAATCGTTAGTCATCACGACTCCCAGCATGCCAGGGAGGTGGAGGAGGCACAGTGCCGAGAACCTTGCACCGTGTATAGAATGTGGTCAGTATGACTGCAATGGTGCAAGTGGTGGTGCTAATATTATTGTGCCCTGTGCCCGGAAACCTGAACCAGGAGCTTTTGATGAGCAGGAGGTGGGTTACATCTCC
>JAOEHT020317554.1:0-10096 GCA_025448195.2 Parazoanthus atlanticus | reverse complement strand
CAGGTATCTATCTATCTATCTATCTCTCTCTCTCTCTCTCTCTCTCTCTCTCTCTCTCTCTCTCTCTCTCTATCTATCTATCTATCTGTCTGTCTGTCTGTCTGTCTGTCTATCTACACACACATATAATTTATATATATATATACACCCACTTTTTCAGTCGCGTTAGTAAAATATTAAAAATACATAAAAGGGAGGACGAAACAGGGTAAAACCCTAACCTAGATGTTCTCCTATTTCCAACTCTTCTCAATAGTGTAAATATCCCATCCTTTCCCTCTTCCCTCAACCCTCATTCCCTACTTAATCATATCTCTTGCCCATCAACACAAAAATAGCTAAAAGTATAACAAAGTTAAAAAGGTTAAACAATTTAAAAGTTCAGCAACAAATTCTAGAACCAGTAGATGTAAGCCCTCGCACTGAATTGCAAGTAAAACAAATTGTGCGCCATGAATGGATGACGTATATTTTAACATTGTTATCCAAGGAATGAAAATAACGTTCATTTAAAATGTTCATAAAATATTGGTTGACTTGTTCTCCTTACAGTTGGAGCCTGCAACTGTTCATAAAAAGAAACTATGTTCTACCAAAAGAGCTGGGCTCAAATCACACGCGAGTCAATACGTTTTATAATGACTGATAAAGATATATGTGTTTAAACCCCCTGAGGATGTTCCATAAAGATGGCTTTTCATCTACAATTATCCATGATAAAAATATTACAACTGTAATTAAAATTGAACAAATTAATATATTTAAAGCATTGTAATAAACAATGGCCCCTTCTACACTCTATCTTTCAGCAATGTACAAATAAAAATATGACCCTTATCCCGCACTCGCACGCATTAACTAAGGTAAAGATAGTATATTTGTTGAGGTTAACTCATTTACATCCAAAAGCTGTACCTTTCCATGTGACCAGGATTACAGTACAACACAACACAACACAACACAACACAACACAACACAACACAACACAACACAACACCAGGATTACCCGACTTATTTCGAGAAGCGTGTGCATTCTTTCGAGTACGTCCCCTGGGATAGCATTTCAGTAGACTATATGAATGGCTTATTGCCAATGTCCACATACGGTGTGGCAAAAGAAGGTCAAAAAATAATTCAACCCTCGTCAAGGCCGTAATCAGATGTCTACCCTACTAAGCCAATCACTCTCACACATACCTCTCTTTTGGTAGCCCTCGTACATATACGTTTTTCTTAATCTGATTGTAAAATGACTCGAATTTGTGTCTTCTTTTAGAGAACTACAGAATCAGATATTTACACAAAGTTTGATGAGCTTCGCCATGCGGCGTAATTGTACTTCTAGTCCGGATCATCACTTCGTTACCCAGAGAGCTTCCAGTTTCATGCCAGGTTTTCAAGACAGCATGTCACACGAGATGGGAGGAGAGGAAAATAACCAACATCATCCCCAAATTGCGATTAACAATGAGGAAGGTGTAAGAATGCAAGAACAAGAAAAAAAGACATTGAACAAGAATGAAAACGAAGAAGAAGAAGAGGAAGAAGAAGAAGAAGGCAATAGTTACAACAAATACGAAGAAAATGGAAGAATTGACTTGGTTGAAAAGGAGGAAAATGAAGAAAATTTGAAGCTTGAAGACTTTCCTATGCCTGAGACAAGAGAGGAGAAGGAAGCTGTTGTGCATGTCGAGAATGATGTTGACATGGAATCAAAACACACTAAAAAAGATATCGCTGATGTATCGAGTCCCACTCATACTATAGGTAGGTTGTTCAATTTATGGAATAAGTTTAAAGATGGAAACACAAAGTTGAAACGACCTGGACAAGACTGTATGTATTTTCAATGCTTAATTGTTTGTATTCTAATATTCTTTAATTGAATTGTTAGCATTCTGATTGACTGTTTTAAATTTGTAAATTAGCACGTTTGTTTCGAGTATTAAATAAACAGATTAAATTATTATTATTATTATTATTATTATCAATATTATTATTATTATTATTTTTATTATTATTATTAAAGTGTGTAAACGTGTTTCTACGACAGAACTTTTCAGATGCACAGTTGGCAATTTTCGACTAGCAAATTACAGTTTTACAATTTAGGTCAATTACTACTAAAATTGCGATGTCTTTAGTTTGTGTTTACAACACTATAAACTACCCATAGCACTGATACGTAACTGAGTTGCTTGACCATTTTTTATTTCTCCAACAGGAAACCCCATCTCCGCTGACATCGATGATTCCCTGCACTTCTCTGTCGCTGTACCAAAAAGACGTCGTCGCACCAAGTTTACGTCATACCAGCTGCGGCTCCTCGAGGCTGAATTCGCCCGAAGCGCTTACGTGAACGAGTGGAAAAGGCGGGAGTTGGCGGAAGGACTGGGACTCACTGAGACCAACATACAGGTTACATTTTTTATTATATTAACCTTGGTCCTGAATTGAGGAGGTGGGGTGGGGACCTGGGTGAGTGGTTGGTACGTTCAGACTATATATAACGAATATATTTTCTTCAATTGTTTTTACATTTGTTTTCCCCTAAGCTTCAATGAATATCAGATGCATGGTTTTCACCCCTTGTTTTTATCAGTTTTGTCACGAGCATGGACAAAAAAATACCCTGGGAGCCAGGAGGTTAGCTCTCGTGCTCATACCAATCTCCGGATGCTTCGGAGGAGCCGAATAGCATGAGCCAGAAGAATGTGCGCAACAGCTAACCTCTTGCATGCATCCAGGGTAGACAAGAATCCCTTTAAACAGGAATACTACTACTTTAGGTTATCTAAAAGGGACCTCTATGTCAGCATCTGATTAGGCGCTGGTTGAGGTCATTTTGATCTGCAAGCATTTTTAAAAAAGTGCCCGAGATTACTTTCAAAATAATTGTATTGTTCTAGTCTCGTAAATTAGAACTCTCATCAATATTTCCTGCAAAAATTCCGCGATCTGCGATTTCTCTATTCCATACTTTATCTGTCAAATATGACTGATAGATCCTTTTACTAAATGTCTTTAGTGTTCAAAGAGTTCCAGCGTATGAACTTTTTGGGGCAATATATCAAGTTGTTTGACATGGCTTTAAATGTAAGTGTCAAATCATTCTAGAAAATTGGTGGCCACCCGAGCAATCACCATCTGTATCTCCTATCTTTCTTCTCAGACCAGCCGTCATTTAACAATTAATAATAATTATAATGCGCAAATTCAGTAAAAGCTCTTGATAAAAAAGCCGTTTTTTCAAGATTTAGATATCAGAATCGATACGATGATTCGTTCTAAAATTTTTCTAAGTGAACTTAAATATTTTGATTGAAACAAAAAAGCGGCCATCTGGGTTTACCAAAGCTTTACTAAATGCAGTAAATTATTGGAATATTTTTTTAGTAGCTCGGTTACGAAGTACCTTATAGCTTCAAAATTTCGGTCATTTTTACATTTATGCCTCCTCTGTACGAGGTATTTAAAATATTGTTCTAACTTAAGTTTTTCTTCGACAATATATCGGGGGGAAAGGATCTGTAATTTACTAACTTTCCAATTGTCACTGTAGGTGTGGTTTGCTAATCGCCGAGCAAGTTTAAGGAAACACTTTAACAGTGTTTCGCCGGGCAGCTTGCCAGCTCAACATGTTCCGGAACCTAGAAATATGTTGTCGTGCAGCTGTGTTAAAGGAGGAAATACGGCAATGAGTTGCTGTACTTTCGACAATCCAAGAATGCGTCTGCCTACCTTTTTTCCTTATTGAACCAAGTAAGGATGGTTTAACGCCCAGTCGGGCGGAATATAAACTGGACTGAAGCCACTATAATTATGTGAAAGAAGAAAATACAAGTGTCACAACGAAGCATAAGCTAGATTGGAACTCTCTGCTTTTCCTTACCATGATGCTTTGCGTCTACATCAGTTTTCTGCAAAGATGTTATTGGGTAGCTTGAAACGTACAAGATTCATGAAAAGTTAGATGAACTTCAAATCTTATTTAGTGTACTTAACTGCAATCATTTTGTCTAGTTAATCATGTTATACTCTAAAAATGACATTTACATGTACACAGGACGTACAATGAAAAGGAAACAATTAAAAAATGTTAAACTCTGTGTACGATTAACTTTCAGTAAGGCTTTTGACTCTACTTATATTTGTTTGATTGGATAAATATCTGTGTAGAAAGACTGAGAAAGATTAAGCTACAATTGGATTATGCTCTAAAACCGAACATGATACTGAACAAAGGAGAGAAGACATAAACAAATATATATATCAGAAATTGAACCATATACCTCCGTGGCTGCAAAAGAAAAAAAGATGCAGTTTAGCACGGGCTTTTGTTTATTATTTTTCTGTATTTTATTGGCAGTTAAACTCACCTTTCTTTTTTTCTGTTTTTTTTTTTGCACCTGCACTTGTAATTATTATTTAATTTAAACCTAATATAAATTATTAAATAAATACAAGTGATGCTTCGCAGTTATGGTGCTAAGACAATACAGGTGCTAAATATGCTCTCTAATATGAGATGAAAACATTATTTAAGCCAAAACCTATTACAAATCACAAATCAAACATAAATAGAAGCCTCTATTTCTCAAAGCTGCCTTCCTCAAAGTCTTAATCTGACATTTGATATATTTATCTTTGACCAAAATGAAGTTACAACTTCACGAGCCATAAATGTCCTTAACACGAAAGTCTAGAAAGGGAAAAAAAATCGTTTATGCGTTCTTCATAATCAATTCTCCCCCTAAAATCAGGACGTATTATGGTTGTGGGAAATGGTTGAATAGTTATGAAAACAAAGATTATAAAGACTTTAACAAATTATAAAGGAAGTAGCCCAAATAACCAAATAACGTCAGTGTACAACCACCCGCCCCTACTCCTCCTCCTTTCACCCGCGATATTAAAATTATCTATGTCAGCAAATTACAAATGAAGAAGATATGACACAGCAGGTGCACCATATGGTAACAACTCTTTAAACGGTTTTACAAATTTGTCGTAGGGAGATCGATTTCTAGAATAATGCTTTTCTATACCTCTTTTAAAGGTATAGAGCGAGTTAGCTACGCATAGATTAGATGGAGATTGTTCCAAGTATACATTGCTTTTTTCCAGAGGCCCGTAACAAATATTTTGAGTTGGCATGGGTAAATTTTTTTTGGAGACACCCAGGAGTTAGTCCACGAAGAACTTTGTAAATAGTGAAATAGTTAATACTTTCTGCTTGATCCTCTTAAAGAAAGCTTCTTCTAACAAAGCGTTTTGAGAACATATTCTGAGCTTGCATCGTAGCTTGATTTTTGCCTGATTTAGTTTTAAGCATTTTAGTTCTAAACATTTTAATTAAGTCTTAGTTGTAAATTTTAAGGTTTTATCACAATTTATATTCGTCAATGCTATAGCTTTTCACTATGACATAGCATTTTAAAACCAACCCTTGAAATTTTAGCAGAATGTCAAAACACGCTTTATTTGTAATTTTAACCTGAAAAGCCTTTGGGGAGACATTGCCACTGACTACCACTACCATGCGTTACCACTGACTAACCACTAGTAGATAAAGCTGTAGACGCTCGCGACAGTTTCTAAATTTTTGAAGCTTATCAGCAATGTGTAGAGAGATACCATCGCTCTTGAGACACGCAATGTTATGAATTTTGTCTCAGCAAAAAATATGTTGAATGCAAACAAAAAGCTTAAAAAATGTATTCAAAAGGAGTCTAGGGCAGTTCGCAAAGATTATCTGGGTTTTATGTTTGATATGGGGCAGAAAGAAAAACTGTCACTGACCAAAAAATCAGTCAAAATTACTAAATAAATACAACGTCGGTTCTTGAGACAGATAGTGCTTTGGATTATATTGTAGCAAACTCTGTCGAATGCAAACAAAGTGCTTAAAACCTGTATAAATACATTATTTTCAACAGTCAACTTCATCTTCGCAGCGCATCGATGGCCTTCAAATGCTTGACGGGCTGTGATTCTGAATATCTATCATCAAAATTCATCAAACGTGCGGAGATCAGTGGTCGCAATACCAGGAACCCAAATGCTCTATATTCCTTTTTTAAAAAGAATTACAAGTGGCCAGGGAACTCTTTATTACAGAACAGTAAACATATGGAACTCTGCAGACCCCCCCCCCCCCTGAAATTGTCAAAAAGTGCAAGGTCTAACGTTTTTAAGCGTTCCCTTCGAAACAAACTTCTTAAAGATCTCTGGAACTGTTAAGATATAGTTATTGGCCTTTCTAGTCTTATTGTTTGTTTTATTAATTGTTGTAAGTAGAGTTTTGACTAAATTATATTGTATTAGATTGGGAAAATTGTCTTTGAAAAGCCTCCTTGGGGAAAGTAGTTTCGAAATTATGTTTGATACCTGGAGCAGAAAGAATCGTCAGTTAACACTATTATATCTGAAGTTCGTTTTTATGTTTCCATGACCTTACTAATAGAATTTCACTAAATAAATATATATTTTCAAATAAGTATAAAGTTATACTGGTATTACAAGTTGTTGTTTATTTTTTCAGTAGAGAACCAAACTAATATATAGAAGACGTTTATTGTAGAGCGCTAGAACAAAACTGTTTGCTTGAAGAAAGACATTCGCAATACGTAAATTACTGGTAAGTCTCTTATATGTTACAGGCCCTTCACAATTTTCATTATTGTGCATGTAGAATCCTTAATTTTTGTTGTAGAATTTTGAAGTTTTATTGTAACTACTGTATTAAATATTACTCTCGAATCATTTGGAAACGTGAAAGACAGCACGAAAGCTCGAATTACCGAGTGCAAGTTCGATAGGCAAAGAATAACAGCCTAAACACGAACCGAGTAACAAGAAACGGTGTAAAGTGTTTGGGCCTTGCCAGAAATTAAACAGTTATTAAAATCAATACAGTAACGTTCTTAGTTTATGCACTAGCATCATTGTCTTCAGTGGGAACTTTTAGCAACGTTTACAATACCGAACAAGTTCTACATTTGGTTTTGCAGTAGCATTCTGTACGGTTTACTTGAAGCTGCTCAGATGGATAAACTACAGCGATTTCAAAACACGTTAGGACAGAAAAGTACGATCATATACCACTTGTGCTTCGTGAGATTGCATTGGCTCACTGTTAGGAACAGATATTTTTTTTAAGAATCTATTGCTCACCTACAAGATTTTGCATAATCAGGCCCCTGGTGCTGCCTAATCTATCCGAATTACTAAGTATCCACAGAGCTAGCCGTTCACTTAAATTATCTAACTGCAATTTATTTTAACAATAAGTCTTACATGTAGGGCGAAAGAGCTCTTTGTGTTGCAGCTGCTAAACTTTGGAACAATCTACCAATCCATATTAGAACTTCGGATGGTTTGGCCATTGTTAAATCTAGAGTGTTATCTTTTTAGCGGCTAAGTTAGTTTTATACAGTTATGGATAATATCTCTATATATTTATATGATTTATATAATATTCTATTATCACAATTCCACAGTAAGATGTGACATCTTGCAATTTTTCTTTAGTCTTTTCATCATTGTAAGGCCTCTTTCTATCTATCCGAATTATTAAGCATCCACAGAGCTAGCTACTCACTTAGTTCATCTAACTGCATGCAATTTATTACAGGTACCCAAGTTTAATTAACAATAAGACTTATGGCGAAAGGGCTCTTTGTGTTGCAGCTGCTAAGCTTTGGGACAATCTACCAGTCCATTTTGGAACCTCGGATAGTTTGTCCAATGTTAAATCTAGAGTGAAAATATATCTTTTTAGCAACTAAGTTAGTTTTATACAGTTTGGGATAATATCTCTATATATGTATATGATTTATATAATTTTCTAATATCACAATTCCACAGTCAGATGTAACATCTTGTAATTTTTCGTTAGTGTTTTCATCATTGTAAGAGCAATGAGACTCTGTATATAGTGCTCCTAAAACGGCCTTAATTTTATTTTTTTTTATTACTATTACTATTAGTAGCAGTATTATATAAGCGGGCTCAGTAGGGGCTAGTGTAGAGCAAAGTAACTTTCATTGCTTTAAGATTTGCTTGAAACATGTAATGCACAACGAAACAACAGATATTTCTTGGGGTCAAAGAGACATTGTGTGTTCAGATATTTTAAAGTATAATATATGCAGTTTATTTACTTAACGTTTGAAGCATTGCGGTCAGCCATAGGCCCGAATTATGTCAAGTTCACAAAGACAAGTTTAAGAGGTTAAAATCTTTATTAGAATGTAAAAGCTGTTGAATGGATACAAGCAATTTAAAAGGATACAAAATGGAATCTAGCAATCTTTTTATTAGAATGGTGTAGAGAGTGGCCATTGTTCTTTAGACACGCAGTCATTTTGACTCCACTGCAGCAAAGATATTGAACGCAAACAAAGTGCTTAAAATGTATTCAAAAGCAGCTTAGGGAAGTTCGCAAAGATAATTTCAAAGATAATATCAATAATAATTTGAATTTTTTTTTAAATCCATCAAACCTGAACAGGTCAGGGTAAAGTTAAGGCGATGCAAAGCATTCAGTCTGGCAAAATATAAGGTGTTATAAAGAAGGTTCAAGAAGACTACCTCAAAATTTTGCAAAAGACTTACTTTTCAAAACTGAGATTTATAAAGTCTTAGCTACAGCTATAGCTTGGGAGGAAGTTCTTGATTTCTCAGTTTTAGAGACTGAGATATATTAAGAGGAGAAAACGACTGACGAAGACGAACTGAAAGTGTCTTGTCTTTCCTTTAGGTGGCTGCGGCCTGGCATGCTTTAAATTTAAAATCCGTCCTGATTCTCGAAATTGCCATATTATAGTGCATGTTAGTCTGCAACGTACATGGTTAAAGAAATGATGTGAGCAGTTTTTGCTTTGGTCCGGCTACTTTTTACTAACAATATGGGTATACTTAAATAGTCATTTTATTCACTAAAAGCATTATTTAGCCCTTTTTAAAAATGAACGGCTGCTTTGGTACCAAACATGTCCAATTACTATGGTATCGGGCTTATTAATATTCTGAATTTCTCGAGAGGCAGTTCTCACGGAATACGTCTGCAAGTTTTAATAGGTTGTAGCGAGCTATGGGAGACAGATGGCGATCAGAGATACACCCCGCGGCAAAATGTTTATGAACGTGTCGACTTTCGATATCGTGCCGATATCCATTATAAAAAATACGTTTTCGTTTAGACCTGAATAGAAGTTAACATAACACTTTAACACATCGAAAAAGATAATAGTTTACAAATTTGTGTTTTAGAATATGAGTAAAACATATCGATAAATTCGGCAGATGTTAAATTTTTTAAATAGGAAGTTTTATTATTTATTGAAAGTAGACCTGCTTGGAGAAAAAATAAACACTAGGAAACTTGGTTATTCCCAAACACTATTGCAGCACTCTTTTCCTTTTCTCTTCAAACTTATCATCTTTCAGTTGAATATCACTTTCAATTATATAAAAAATTTGAAAGGTATTATACGTAATCTCTTAATATTATCGCTAAGCCTCCTTACAAAAGAAGGAGATTGGTAGGGGCGAATAGAAATCTGATATAGTTAGCAAAATTGGCTTCCAACAAAGTTTAGGAATGAGCTAGAGACGTGGTGTCTGGTGCATTGAATCCCTTCAGCTGGGAAAGTATCAATATTAATCACCTTACAATGGCCTGGAGCTAACAGGAACAAAGAAGTTATTTTAGTGATCACCATAGGATATTAACTGCTGCTTGGTGAGAATTCATAAAGCCACAAAATCACGAAACGGTTCTCACCAGATCACCTAGAATCACTTTTGAAATCAAAAGCATTGACCATCAAAAACAATTACCAGTACGCGTCACGCTGAAAGAAAGCTGACAATATTGATACTCTGCACTTATAAATCAGAAGACTCAAGCCTCTTTTTTTTGTTTTAGATATTTTAGCTTTGACTAGGTTGTCAGGGCCGCTCTTGACAACAGTTTAAACGACTGACTTGGCCACGCTGTTTCATTAGAGGAACTATCTATCTATCTATCCATCCATCCATCCATCCATCCATCCATCCATCCATCCATCCATCCATCCATCCATCCATC
>JAOEHT020317463.1:0-10096 GCA_025448195.2 Parazoanthus atlanticus | reverse complement strand
ATCTGTATACTCACAGACAGCCAGTGTGACAGGTTGATAGAACCCTCTGACTGCCAGTGACAGTATGGTGTAACAGGTTGGTAGAACCCCCTGACTGTCTGTGACAGTATGGTGTGACAGGCTTGTAGAACCCCCTGACTGTCTTGTGACAGTATGGTGTGACAGGTTAGTAGAACCCCCTGACTGTCTGTGACAGTGTGGTGTGACAGGCTGGTAGAACCCCTGACTGTCTGTGACAGTATGATGTCGCAGGTTGATGGAACCCTTCCTCAAACTTTTCTGTGACAGTATTGTGTGACATGTGACATAGTGGTGTGACAGGCAGGTAAAACCCCTCCCCCAGACTTTCTTGTGACACAACAGTGTGACAGGCTGGTAGAACCCTTCTTCCAGACTTTCCTGTGACACTGTGGTGTGACAGACTAGTAGAACCCCTCCTAACTGATCATGGTTTGACTGGCTGGTAACGAATAACCCCTTTTATCTGACTGCCCTGGGCAAGTGAGTTATTGCATCTTTGACAGCTTTTATATGAATAAACATCCCAGCCTGTACAATCAAGGAAATTAACGATTGGTGATAAGCGATTATCATCGTTAGTATTGCTGTTAATTAATGGATTGACACTGGAATTGATGATGAATCAGTGAGGGGAAATCTCCCCAACGTGTTTTATTAATGTTCTTTGATTGCTTGATTTCTCTAAATATTGATGAGAATTCGAGTTTAACTAGGTGAATGTAAGTAAAGGCTTACGGATAAATTCGTTTGTAAACATGTAGAAAAAATAATCCTGATGCATGCAAGTAAGTGAAACTTTATACAAAATTAATAATATTTTGAAAAAATGAGTGTAAAAGGGATTATTGATTGGAAGCAAACCAAGCCAATTCGCTCGCTATGAACCACTGGTTTCCGGCCAGATCTTTGAAAACTAATGCGTTGTGCACTGTGTTTCTCACAACTATTTCACTGATTTTGTGCGTCTGAGGTTTCGTATTTTACTTAGTTGCATAAATTACCAGATAAAAGTATTGTCTGAGACAAATATTCCGTCTTCTAGATAAACATCTTTATAATAATTTTTATGTAAAACAAAACGTTAGAAAGTTGTACATTTTCAGGTCACTGCCCAATGGACATGTCGCCAGAAATCCAGAATGATTTACAGAGACTAAGAGACTGCATCAGTGTGCTGTTCATGTTTGTGCGCCAACCGTTACAAGACGAATCTTTTGTTGAACATCTGAACCAATGGCTTGAACAGCTCGTGAGTATGAGAATGAAGACTGGGACAGACGTAGAGCTAGAAAATAGGACAGTGTAATTGTCACTTAGTTGTGAGAGTTTAAAAGCGCACATTGTAGTATAGAACAAGATAAAGTTGTGATGTAGATTGAGTGGAAGAAAGTAGTGCAATCATTGCAATTTTATGTGCGAAGTTCATTGTATAAGAGAATCAAAGATGTCATATATTTCTAATTTAGTATTCAAGACCCCAAGATTTGTAGTGATATCAGTGATTCATTACTTAATTAAATACATAAAGCACAATCATGTAGTTGGTATTTGTGGTTTGTGTAGACTTGACATACAATTCAGTCCAACTCTATACGATACAACCCAAGTCCATACATGTCGATCCAAGTCGATACTTGTAAGTCAGTCTCCAAGTCAATGCGACTTTATATGTGTATGTATATATATATGATGTACGGTAGCAGGCAAAACAAAATTGAATCAACACAAGTTGAAAATTTCATTAACTTGTTATTCCCCCTTGGTTATGGTTTAAGTGTTTGTGTCTGGGAACCTTTTTAATCTTAAATTTATGTCGTTTGCATCGTTAGGTTGCTGTTCTGCTGAGGGTGGCCTCGCTTGCCGACCTCGTGTTTCTGTTAAACCACATTATGCGCTGCCCTGCTGGGTTTGCTAGTAAGGTTGCCCACTTTGTCCAGTTTCCGGTGCCGAGTTTCCATGGTGATGGTTACCATAGCTACATGATGAACGAGCAGTTCATTTGGGATAACCCTTTGGTGCACCATTTTGTGGCGACTTTGGCAGCCATTCTCTGTCCAACCAGGTGAGGCGCATTCGCACAGAGTTTGTGTTACTCATATTTTGCTCTACTTTCAAACATCAAAGTTTCGAATTAAATGAAAATTTCCGATTTTGAATTTTGAAGATTAATTAATATCAAGCACTTTTGTTCTTCAAGGCAAGCAAAATGAATTGTCATTGTACATCTGTTTTTGACAACTGGTAAAAAATTAGGACATTCTTGGATTTTGCAAATCTTTTTTTAGCAGGCCAAGGGTAAGTACTGAGTAAAAGGTAAGGGTGTGGAAGGAATTGCTAATGTGGCGGGTCCTACGTTTATTTAAATTGTCAAGTAATACTGAGGTTTGCCCTGAGGGAGTAAACCGAAGTGCCCAATCGATACATAGAAGAGACTCCAAAGGGGATTGAATCCCGGTTGCATTGGTGAGAGGTGAGTATTTACCCACTGAACGGATCACTCAAGCGCTCCAGAATCAATTAGGTCAGATAGTCACACCGTTATAACATACCATGTTCAACTAAGTAAGAATCTTCAATTTTTCCCAATAAGATTGAAATACCCATTTAATAAATCCGATATAAAAATCTGTTGAACTCTTTCAGACTGTGTTGTACATTGTGACACATTTCATGAAGCAAGAGTGCTATATTATAGTTTTATTATGAATATTCAGTACTATATTAACTCCTGTTTATTGTATTTATGCAGGGAAAGAGAAACTTTTCTTCAAAAGCTGGAAGTCTTAAAGAAAGGTGTGTTTTTATTTGTTTTGTTCTGGTCATACATAATCCACTGGACATGATTAGCAGGTCATCATGTATTTTTGGTCTTGGAACTCTCACGGAGAACTATGCATGTAGTGTAGCCTAGCTCATTTTCTGGTTCTTTACGTGCTCACTTGCATTATTGGCTTGTTGTTTAATACAGGGATGTAGACTGTTCATATTGCAATACTAGTGTAGACGAAGGTTCGTTCAAGGCTATTGGGACAGGGCATGTGTATAGGCTGTATTTCTTTGAGTTTTCTAAATCTATTTGACGAACTGTGTCCAAACTGCAGGCACAATACGCAGTATCAGTTGGACGCTAGTGGACGAGGAAGGAGAAGAGGTACACTATTCTCTTACTGTTAGCACATTATATTCGGTCGTTGTTATTAGTTTATTATATCACGATTTCCCTTACAAGAATTACTTTTTGTTGTAACCATTGTTACTTGTATATCGTGACCTTTTCTTGTAGCTAAGTGGGGCACCAGTCTGTCAGATTGTTGACATTTTGGTACAAAACAATTGTTTCGACTGACACTGCTGAATGTACCCTAAGGACTTTTCCCTATTGAAGTCGTGCAGTATTGAGTTGTAGATTTAGACTTAAGATTTGGATAAACACTTTCCTGTTGCTTTATGAATCGATAAGTATTGGATTTCAGGCAAAATTAAGGTAATTTGATATTTTGGTACTTCTTTGTTAATTTTCTATCTGATGTTTGTAATATCTAGTTTCTAAAATTTGAATTAGTTTTAGAATCAAAGTCATACAATTCCTGAAGTGGAAATGAAGACATTAGGAGTCTTTTAAAGATAACCTCAGAGTTGCATTCCCTGCTTCTTTTGCCAAGGTTTCAACCAACCCAGCACATTCAAAAGCCAAAGGTTCAGAGAACATTTTGGTAAGAAGTGGGTGAGAACTTCTGGCTATCATCATTGTTAGTTAGTCAACATTTTTCACAAAAATATTAGAGTGCCAATTACAGAATTTTTAAGGGTAAGTTTGTAAGCAATTTGTTGGTTTTCCTCCTTCATCCATATTCTGACTTTTAACTTGTCAACCGAAGTGCGATGAAAATGTTTCCATGTTTATACAAAAATTCATTGACTTGCTTGACTCGTATTTGTGTGTCTACTGCGAAATAAGGCTTCAGAAACTCTATGAACTGGATCCATTGTTATATTTGATTGACAGGAGGAGGAGGTGGAGAACAGCTGGGCTCTGTTACAGGAGGGCGACCTGGTGGCGGTATTCCTGCAGTTCCCATTTGATGCCATATTTAGACATTTATTGAAGATTGACCCATCTGTCAAAAGTAAGTGTTTCTTTTTTGTCTTGGAGGGTTTCTTGGTCTTCCAAACCACTTCTCGTTGTGTAGTCACCATAGCATTAGTAGCGTAAGAAAGATTGTCGTTAGTCCTGTCGTGAGTGCCCTTCAAAATTGTTTTGTTTTTATCCCCTCAGACGAATTCCTCACAGAAGCATCGTATTCTTTAGAGTACACAACTAGTCGGGACATTATGAGGATGGTTGCTTTTGCTACTTGTGCTGTGAGAATCATGGGAAATGCATTTGGTACCTATCAGAGAGTCAGATATAGGGCCTTCGTGAAGAGGGTTGGACGGACCATAAGGTAAGAAGGTACTTATGACTTTCATGAGAATCATAGGGAATGCATTTGGTACTTATCAGTGAGTCAGATATAAGACCTTCGTGAAGAGGGTCGGACGGACCATAAGGTATGAAGGTACTTGGGACACTCATGAGAATCATGGGGAATGCATATGGTACTTATCAGAGGGTCAGATATACATGTAGGGCCTTCGTGAAGAGGGTTGGACGGACCATAAGGTAGTAGGGTACATCTAAAGGATATTCATGTTCTGAGAATAATGAGGAGTGCATTTGTATGAATACAAGCTATCTGAAGATCAGATATAGGGCCTTTAAGGAAGAGTCAGACGAACTTAATGCAAAAACTGCCTTAGCAGATTGTTTGTTGAGAACCATGGGGAGCGTCGCTGTTTCCAATAAAGAGGTCACTTATCACGTTTTTTGTGACGATTTGATATCCCAGACAAGTTGTTCAGTTCGTGCTCGACCACTGGTCCAACTACAGGAGTTGGCGGATGAACGTGTGTGGAGATACAGAACACACTGTGCCTGATGTCTACCCAACCGAGCACCAGTTCACTCTTGAGAGGCTGCAAGTTGAAGTGGATCAGTTGTTCTTGCGAGCAACGCAGCAAATTCTCACAGCACACAGGTAAGTTTACACTTCTATTTTCTTGCACATTTTCTTTTTCGCACTGGTTACTGCAGGTTTAGGTGTAATTTAGTTTACTTAGTGTAAACATGAGAAACCAGAACAACAGACTGAGAGAGTAAGAGGGATTTCTTTGAATAATGTTTACGAAAGTTTTCTGTGGGACTGCTTGGTAGTAATAATAATAGTGTCTTTATTAATCCATGATAAAATACATATCAAGACTACAAGTTAAAATATTATGGTATACAAGTTAAAAATTTGAAATATAAATAAATATATTTACAAGAATAGATTATGTTTAAAAATACATCTATTTACGAAACTGTTTTTAAAAGCACGATGTCGAGAAGTATATTGCAGAGAAGAACAATCAAATAGAAGAGCATAGGAAAAGATGGGGTTGTGTTTATAAATATTTTCACTCAATCAAAACTCCAACTGTCTCTAGCTCACAAATACATTCTGTGTTGTAACATTTCATTTTTTTTTCTTTTCTTGTAATGTAATTGTATATTGTTATTTTTTTTCTTAAAATAATGTTGTAAGAAATGTATAGCAGTTGCAGTGTGACACAATAAAATTGATTTTTTAAAAAAAGCGTTCTGTTGCCACCCTTGGCCACTGAGCCTCTGGTCTTCTTAATCTTAGTGAGCTTGCCCTCACTGTAGGTAGTATCTCTCTCAATGGATGGTTGGGCTGGTTCTTGACTTTGTTAAATATTTATTTATCAGACGTCTCCAGAAGGGTGTTAATGTTTATGTGAGTTGAGATATACTTTCGTTTGTAGCATCGGGTGAGGAAGTTGTACAGGTATTCTACATTGTCATAAGGATCTTCTTAGCTGGTCGGTTATACGACTCTGGCCAGCTTCTGCGTTTCTTCAGCGGTTTTATTCTTCTTCGCTTACAGCTTTCTAGTCCGATCAAACTCAATTAATCCACTGCTGAGCTACAATGCAGATTACGTTTTATACCTTAGGCTAAATATTCCAGAAGTTTCCACAGCGGTCTAAATTATATATATTACACAATATCTTAAACTAAAATATACTACAATCTTTCCAGAATGTTCCCATATTTCTGCTGACTCCATGTGGCAATACATACTAAATAGTTCCAGGTCCTTCCTTTAGAAACTTCTAGATACTTCGTGCGGCACTTCCTGAAATACTCTGGATTAACTCGTAAAAGTTCTAGAACTTTCCTGATATATCTAATATAGAATTTTACTTTTAAGCGGAATTCATGACATATGTCACTCACAAGACATTTGAGCTAAATAACTTGCCTTGTGTTTTAGATTGTGAGGATGACAGCTGGTAATCATTGTATTTTACATTGCTCAACACCTTTTATCGCCTTATCATTACTCGTTCAAACACATCGTCACTCATCTTTCATGCTTATCGATTTATTTACTTGCACCCCAGACTGGGAGCGTGGCAGTTCTTAGCTGACATGCCCTTCACGAGTGTGTCCTCATCAATGGTCTGGAAACTCTTCTTCGCATTACACTCCAATGTCAACAAATTACAAACACTCACCAATTCAGATAGGAATCAGTACGGTGGATTACAAGATGAAAGAGACTGGAGGACCTTACTTGCAGGTTTGTGGTCATACACTGCAATTATTTTGCATTTAGTTTGTCATTGAGAGTATACGTAATGCTTTCTTGTTTTCTACTTGTACCTAAAATGTGTCGTTGAAAAAAGACGAGGTATCTTTTTGATAAGTTTTTAGAAATGGTAAAGATGTGATATTGACTTTGGTGTTGCATTTAACACTACAGAACACCATGGGGAGTTTGTTGATCAACTGGTGCACATGTCAGAATCTGAAGCTGTGTTCCTGCTGACCACATTTGCCAACATGGCAGGCTCACGAGATTGCAAGGAAAGTGAATTTATTGAGGCTGTGGCACTGGAGATGTACGAGGTAAGTGAGTTGGGAGTTTCTCTAAATCAGAAAGTACCTACAGCTTTTTTGGATGTTATATATTCTTCCATGGGAGTTTAAAACTACATCCAGACAGAGCGTAAACTAATCCAATGACAGGGATCTTGCTTTCATTGGTGTTTTGTGCTTATAACCTTCCCAACAAAGAGACATAATTAGGAGACTCCACGTGGTGTTTCACTAGTTTTGGCCTTTGCTGTTTGTCTGGGCCAACTTAATCCTTTCAGCCCCAGGCAGTTTATCACTGTAAATTCTCCTTACATTATCCACACAAAGTAACTTGTTTGGTAATGAGAATAAAGCAATTGATCATACACAGCAATTTAGTTAAGATGAAAAACAAAATTCTACGAAGCTGTTTACAAGGAAACCATAGAGTAGTGTTCCTAAAGACGCCATTTACACAGCACTGATAGAGTTGTGGTTTCAATAGTTTCTTTTTCAAAACTGCTTTTGGAAGGTACCATTTTTCCTGAAGATATGACTATCATTCTGTGTGGATGCAATGTGAAAACTGACCAATAATGTTCCCTTTAGAGGTGATTGCTGGCTTAGTGTAGACCATCGTAAAAAACGAAATTGCCAAAGCGAACGGAATGGCAAATATTAACAAGCTGGCACCATTCTGAGAAAAATTACTCATTGGCTTGCTAGTATCTTAAGACAAAAGGACGCAACTTCAGCAATAATTGTTTAAGTTTTAGACGATTCCATTAAAAAATATATATATATATTCTACTTCGTTATCATTATTGTTATGATTACACTTCAGGTGTCGTACGTAACAAGTGAGACAAGAGAGTTCTGTTCTAAGAACGGCAGGGATCTTCTGAGTACCATTGCAACTGCTCATCCATTTGTCCTCTCCGTATTGTTGAAGAGAGTCGCTGAAACTGTTCAGAGTGTTGGAAAGGTAATTAATCTACACTAACAATCATAAACCATTGAACTCTCCGATATTCAACCACGGTGAACAAAGTAGTAAAGTTTGGTAACAATTACATGTAGTACGTAAAGCGATGTAATGTCACTTTGTGCTATTTTCTGACGTAGCTGTTCAAGACAGGGTTTTAGTAAAAACAAGACAACATTTAGGAGTTCGCCATTTTTTTTATCAAATCCTAATATGTTACATGTAGTAATTGCCTCAGTGGTACAAGTTGATCAATAATTTTGTTTTTGTGGATTTGTTTTGTAACAAATGTAGGTAACAAAATCGCTGATCAGTTTTATTTCCTTGAATTAAGATACCTTACAAAAACTAACCTGATAAAGTCCAGGACTTTTAATACAGTTTTCATTAATACAGGCAAGTTTGTTTATTGGAAACAACCTTTGATCTCACTCTCTAGGCCTGTGTGTACCTGTTCAGTGGCTTGCCCGTGAATTTATGGTCCCCCCTGACAACTGACATGGATCATGTGAGAACGTGGTTACTCAAGTCTCCACTTGCGGCGTCAGAACATCAGCTGGCAAGATACATCCTGGGAAATCTCAATTGGGGATATGATGGAGAGGTAACTCTGGATGGAGGGCGAGGGTACTGCAAGGATATAATGGGGGTGGGGAGGGTCACTTGGCGTGTCCGTGTAGCATCAGGTGTCAAGATACATCTTGGGAAATGTCAACTTGGGATATGATGGAGAGGTAACTTTGGAGGGAAGAGAGAGTACGGCAAAGTTGCATTGAATTACTCACCCTAGCAAGAGCCGCTACAGTCCTGATGTGACGGCGATCTTCTGCCAGTTAGTGTTTAGTTTATTACACTAGGTTTCGGTAAGAAGAAGTCATTTTCGGAATACGCACACTGTATCATTCGTACTAGTATTTTGTGTATTTAATCATCTTGTAACAGAATTATCTATCTATCCAAGCCTGGTGAGACTGACAAGCTCTTTCTGGACAAGTCGTGGCATCGCGCGGCTGCCATCTTACTTGTCGAGGTGTCCGCTCTAAGGTTACCCGGCAGCCCTGGCGGTGTTACACACGAAGCGTTCAAAGATGATGGCAGTCTGCTGCAGCAGGTGAGTGAAGAATATGTTGCAATGACAGCAGATTGCCATTCAGGGTACCATTGATCATCAAATTACGAGCTCGTGTTAATAATCTGATCTTAAAGTAAAACCCATCCCAAATGGACCAAATTCTTTTCAACTTCTTTCGTCCCATTTAGATTTGAAATGCACCAAGAAGAAAGGTAACATTTTGGCGATGACTACATTTTCACTCATGGTCACATCGACAAAGATAACGATTATAAATGACGATAACAATAAAGATACCATATATATTCTATGTTTTTATTTATGTTTAGCCATTTTACAAATTACAATGATAATATGTACAGTTTATTGAACATATTATCATTATCAATATCATTTATTGTTATGGTAATAAGCAATTAAGATAATGAACTTTATTGAAAGTGTCGATCTCTTCGTATGAAATTTAAGCAACAAACAGTGAATAGTCGTGTGGTTGTCATGTGGTTCAGGCCTTGTAGCTGCAAGATATTACTGAGAAAACACTTCAGCAGCACTCCACTTGTAGTTGGTAACTGTTAGTTGTCATATTTTGCTGTCCGGACTGCTCAGGTAACCCAGATAGCTGCGTCATCGTACAGTAAACTGGTTCAACAGACTGAGGAGCAGCAGCTCGCTGATTGGTTGTGGGAGGTGATGATGTCACTTAGGTTACATGACAGTGACATGCCTACTCCTGTGCTTGGTGCCGCTGAATCAACTGCAACTGTGGACCACTCACAAGGTATATTGTAACTTTTGACGCCCTTAGTAATTATGTTGCTTTTCTTACCTATGCTATGCTATGCTATGTCATGTTATGTTATGCTATGTTATGCTATTTTATGTTATTTTATGACATGTTACATGTATGCTATGTTATGTCATGTTATGCTAAGTTATGCTATGCTACGCTATGTCATGCTATACAGATACTATCTGGTAGCATATAAACTGATCAACAATAAAGTCACATGTATCAGAAAACCTGGCTAGTTTGTGTCCAACTCGCTCT